>JAYJLV010091145.1:0-13090 GCA_036873485.1 Torymus texanus | reverse complement strand
TAAATCTTTACTCTAATCAACACCCTTTGTTCGATTACTTACTTACTTGTCAAGCACCTGTGTGTGAGTGTTACCTTCCTTTGGCCATCCACTGGGGCTTGCAACATAACTCGCGCGCCTCTAGGACCGTCTGTTGTTCCTGGTGCCGCAGCGTCCGGACCCGCTCCAATTCCGTCCAGTCCGCTGCCTCTCGCCGCCGCTTCTCCTCTTCTTCCGCCCGTTGTTGCCGCCGAGCCTTGGTCCGCTGTGCCCCCCACCGGGCGGTGTGGCGGATCTCGTCCTCCGTCTGGGTGGCGCTCTCGCAGGACGGGCGAGGACTTCGCGCAGGAATGGGCTCATTTGGCGGCGTAGCTAGCCGCTCTGTGGGGGCCGTCACTGGAACTCCCGGGCTCGCTCGAGCCGCGTCCTGGTTCCCCTCGACCCAATCGGTGATGGTTGGCGGCTCTCTCAGCCGCTCCAGTTTTTCCGCTTTGAAGGCGTCCTTGTGCTCTCCGAGCATGTGGAGAGCCGCCAAGACGACATCTTCCACGCCGGGGCCGAGGTCCAGGCTCAGGATTCCAGTCATGGCGCGCTCGAGCGCGTCCACTAGTACTTCCAAGGCCTGAAACAAATGAAAATGGCATTTTCGGATAAGGTGAGGAACCGGAATATATTTTGTTTGGGACACGCTCACAAAGACGGCACATGGCCCTAGATCCTCGGTGGGCTGAGTCGGGAGGTGTTAAGTTTTACGGGGACGTCTGCGTCACCGTTTCGGTTGAGAAGGGGCCGTAGGCCCCGCTGGAATTGCTCCTGGGGGTCTTCCGCGCCTTCGTCGCGGAGGGGTCGGCACGGGCGGCGCGGTCGGGAGATCGAGTGGGTCTACCACCACTGCTCGATGAGTCGTGGGCCTGCCGCGCCCCCTCGGCGGGATTTCCTCAATGGAGATGGCGTCCGGCAGCTCGCTCGCCGGCGCCTCCTCCGGGGTTTCCTCTTCTTCCGGCTCATCGGTTGCGGGCTCGTCCGAGTGGTAGGGTTTCAGTTGCTCCGCAGCCACCACTTCCTCTACTTGTCCCGCGCCTCCCACCAGCCGGTAATTATTTGGGTCAAGGGCGTCCGTTATCCAATATGGACCTCCAAATTTAGGCGCTAACTTCGCTGCGACGTCCTTGGCGGCTGATGACAGCGGGTGGCTGCGCTTCCATACTCGGTCGCCCGCTTTAAAGTCTGGCTCACGCCGGCCGGCGTCATAATATCCGGCTTGGCGTTGCTGAGCTTCACTTGCTCTAGCAGCAACCTGCTCATGCATTTGGGGAGGAGCCTCTATCCGCTCATTCCACCGAGCCAAACTTTCCTCTTGAGCCGAGGTGTCTGCCGCTACCTCTTGCAGCCTCCGCTGGGTGCCAGGCGGCTCGGGTTGCCTTCCATATAGCTGGGCTCATCTCCGTAGAACTCTGCTCAGCTGTATTCATGACGAAGAGAAGTTCCGGAAGCTTCTCGTCCCATGTACTATGTCGCTTCTTAAGGTAAGAGGCGACCATGGTTTTGAGTGTACGGTTGGCTCGTTCTACTGGATTGGCTTGAGGGTGGTATGGGGGAGTGTGGGTGTGATATACACCGAGCTCCTTCTGGAAATCTTCCACGACATGGTTCTTAAACTCTGTGCCGTTATCTGACAGGAAGACTTCCGGGAAACCGAACCGAAGTATTATATGCTTGTTCAGTTCCCCTACCACAGCCTTAGCATTTGCCTTACGTATGGGGGAGGCCTCCACCCACCTGGTAAAAAGGTCTTGGTATACCAGTATGTATTCGAAACCTTTAGAGGTGCGAGGCAACGGCCCAATGATGTCAGCTGCGACGACCTGCCATAGTCGATCGATCACTCGACGACCCATGAGGCCGGCTGGGGCTCTCTGTTCCACTTTGAACCGCTGGCATATCTCGCAGTTTCGCACGTATTCTTTGACTTCGGCGTAGTAGCGCGGCCAATAATACCGCGCGCTACTCTGGCGAACGTCTTTTCTCTGCCGACATGTCCAGCGGTAGCGTCGTCATGACATTCTTTCAGCACCTCGGGACGATGCTCTTCTGGTACGACCAGTTTCCGCGCATCTTCATCGTCGCCGAGGGCTGAGTCTATCTCCGGCTTTGTACGGTAACGGTATAGGTTTCCGGCTACGAGTTTATACTAGGTAGGATAGTCGCTGGGTCTCTCCTTCACCTTGGCGCTCCATTCTCGATACCACGTGTCCGTTGAATCTATTGCCCAAGATATGGCCGCCACGTCTAATTCCCTCTCTTCTTCGTCTTCATATAAACGTGACAGGGCATCCGCTACGTGGTTCAAGGCGCCTTTCCGGTGTTCGACCGTGAACTTGTGGTCCTGCAACTCCAACGCCCAACGAGCAAGCCTGCTCGTCGGGTTCTTCATTTGACACAGCCACCGCAAACTACTGTAGTCTGTCACTACCCTAAAGTCGTAGGCTTCTATGTACGGGCGGAACTTCTGGATAGCCCATACCACCGCAATAAGGCACGTAATTAGTCTCTGACGGACTCATCCGCCCCCTGCGTGCGGTTGTTGGCCTCTGCTACTAACCGCTGTTGGTACCTCTTCGTTGTACCGTACCAACGTCTCGCAGCCTCTACAAAATCTTGCCACGTGGTCCACTTATCTTTGTCGTTTCGGTACCACGTGGCGGCCGTGTCGGTGAAGAGTTCCGACAAGGACGACAGTACCTCTCCCTCCGAGATGTTTGCAAGGACCCTGCAGTCTTCGAGTCTCGCAAAAAATACGTCGATACTCTGGCTCTTCGCGCCAGAGAATCGTATCTGCCACTTTCGGACCACTTGCCCGATATCTCTCAAGTGGTTGAATCCCGACCTCGAGAAACTCGACGACAGGCCTGCCGCACTGTCGTTTGGCCAGCTCGTACCTCTCGCCGTGCTCCGGCGGTCTCCCCCCACCCAGGCTACGTTTCCGGGGCGGAAATTAGCCTGAACTCTGGGGCGACCTGGCTGTGGCGATGGCAATAGCCTTTCCCAGACTTCTCTCTCGTCTGCGACTGTAAACGTGTCCTCGAAGTGCACATTGTGGTTCGTCCTGGCATCTGCCATCCTTGTGCTCGATGCTGCGATTCGCTGTTGCTCCGCTCTCCTATTTTCGGCCATTTCCTGTTGGCATATCGTGAGCTGTCCCTCTGGCACTCTTACTTTGGCTATTAGCTCTGCCTACAGCGAGCCGACCTCTCTTGGCACCTGGATCTCCGATCCGTCGTTTGCCAAGAGACGTATCATGTCTCTTGGCTGCGAACTGTCCGTGCTGTCCTCTCTTCCTGTTGCGTTACGCTCTTCTTCTCTTCGCTCTTGCGGTTGATTACTGTCACCGCCTTCCTCGGCCTGTATCCTCGTTGTGGCCGGGATTTCTGGTGTCGGTGGGTGTTGGTAATATCGTGCTGCCTCTGCGTGTTCCTCAAAACTTCCTGGATCTGCTCGCTCCCCAGGATCATCTCGAGTGGGTGTACTGCCCACCACGACGCTTTTATGAAAGATCCGTCTTCCTCCGTGACGATTCTTCTGAGGAGCTCTTCTCTGAGCTCCATCCGTCGAGCTGTTGCCTCCTGCAGGTCATCCACGTCTACGTAATTTTGAGGTGCGTATATTCCCAACACCCATTTACTCAGCCTATCCATTAGGCTGAATAGGGTGCCCTGTCGCTTCATTTCCATTCGCGACAGGTACGTGTCCATCTCATTCTGTGAGATTGACAACACCCAATCCTGTACAACTTCTTCTATTCGCAACCACATTCTTACAAATGCTCTTGAGTATGTGCAAGGGGATTTACCGTCAATCTCCCAATAACTCTATATGCTTTTGCACTGTCAGTGGTATCCTTTACCAGGTACCTCCTGGATTACCACTGACTCTCAATACAAGTTTTTCCAACTGGTGGTTTGGTCCCTTTACGCTCTGCTAAGTCAACGGGAATGGAGCGGCTCCTCACTGTTCCCGTTAAGTCTCGCTAGACTTATTCTTGTCGTTTAACTTCTTGCTCCACTTCGATTTTCGAGCGATGGCTGATCAGTCCCGAGTGAGTACTGTGTAATACTCCCGATAGTAATCATTGTCTGCGTGCGTAAGCCTCGCGGTAAAGCCATACCGGCAGTGTGAGCCGTGTTGTGCGTGCGCGTTACCGCAAAGTGATAGGACCGACAGTGCGCGCCGGTCTCCGGAAAAGTCTCGGCCTACGATTTCGTATTTGAATTTGAACTTCCTTGAACAAACGTTGTAAATTACTTTTATCATACATCTCGAGTCACGCGTTTTCATTTAGAGTGCCCGACCCGTGCATGCTTCCCGAATACCGCCCTCTACCCTTTTCAGCTGCCGTTAGCCGAGAGCATCGACTCCTGGAGAAGCAACGGTAACGCGAAGGTAAGAGATAGCCGCTGTTTGTGAACACGTGGCGTTGTACGGGAGAACCGACTGCTAGCAGGTAAGGCTAGGTGTAGCCAGCACCCGAGAGTTCTCGCCCCGGAGTTGGCAGCAGTGCCGCGGAGTAAGAGGCGCTCGAGTAGGAAGAAGCCTAAGCTTTCTACAATAAAAGCTTAAGGCTATTGTTCTTCCCTTGTGCCACTGCCAACTGCCGGACAGCAGGGTTTCTTTGACGTAGAACCCTTGCTAGTGCGTAACACGAGTAGATAACGTGTTCAGTTCCCACCCCGTTACAACTGGCGCCCAACTAATGGTTTTTAAACATTTTAAGCTCGGATCAGAGATATTTATTGATTTTGTGATAAAAGTAGGTCGAGACTCGCGTTGCGCCGAAAGGAAAAATTTATAGAGTGCGTGCATGGGTAACCAACTGGTGGTTACTAACATTGCTTGGAGATAAAATACCCGGCCAGCAAGTACCATTAGTGAGGTACATTGCTTGTGAAGGCCGAGCATTGTGGATTATTTAGTGAGGATGACTAAAAGACTAGATAGGAATAAAATATCAATGTTATTATTAGTGATTATTAATTATTTATTATTCATTTATTTTTTGTGAAGATAGGGTTTTATTTTTAGCGCTGTCTCTTAGTCGTCAGCTGTTTTAGTCGTAGGCTGAGTAAATGGGTGTTGGGAATATACGCACCTCAAAATTTCGTAGACGTGGATGACCTGCAGGAGGCAACAGCTCGACGGATAGAGCTCAGAGAAGAGCTCCTCAGACGAATCGTCACGGAGGAAGACGGATCAGTCATAAAAGCGTCGGGGTGGGTTGTACACGCACTCGAGATGATCCTGGGGAGCGAGCAGATCCAGGAAGTTTTGAGGAACACGACGGCAGAGGACAGCACGGACAGTTCGCAGCCAGGAGACATGATACGTCTCTTAGCAAACGACGGATCGGAGTTCCAGGTACTAAGAGAGGTCGGCTCGCTGTTGGCAGAGCTAATAGCCAAAGTAAGAGTGCTAGAGGGACAGCTCACGATAAGCCAACAGGAAATGGCCGCAAATAGGAGAGCGGAGCAACAGCGAGTCGCAGCATCGAGCACAAGCGTGGCAGATGCTGGAACGTACCACAACGTGCACTTCGAGGACACGTTTACAGTCACAGATGAGAGAGAAGTCTGGGAAAGGCCATCGCCATCACAACAGCCAGCTCGCCCCGGAGTTCAGGCTAATTTCCGCCCCGGAAACGTAGCCTGGGTGGGGGGAGACCGCCGGAGCACGGCGAGAGGTACGAGCTGGCCAATCGACAGTGCGGCAGGCCTGTCGTCAAGTTTCTCGAGGTCGGGATTCAACCACTCGAGAGATATCGAGCAAGTGGTCCGAAACTGGCAGATACGATTCTCTGGCGCGAAGAGCCAGAGTATCGACGTATTTTTGGCGAGACTCGAAGACTGCAGGGTCCTGGCAACCCTCTCGGAGGAAGAAGTACTGTCATCCTTGTCGGAACTCCTCACCGACACGGCCGCCACGTGGTACCGAAACGAGAAAGATAAGTGGACCACGTTGCAAGATTTTGTAGAGGCTGCGAGACGTTGGTACGGTACATCGAAGAGGTACCAACAGAGGTTAGTGGCAGAGGCCAACAACCGTACGCAGGGGGCGGTTGAGTCCGACAGAGACTAGATTACGTGCCTTATTGCGATAACGCGGAAGTTGTCGCCACCTCCCAGCCCTGAACAGCAGCTGGGTCAGCTTCACCTGAACATGAAGCCCCAGCTGCAAGCAATGGTCCGAAGAACGGATTTCCGCACGGTGGAGGAGCTCCTAAAGCTGGCAGTAGATGCGGAACAGACATTGGAGAACGCGCCACTGCCAGCCGCAGCCCTCCTACCAGAGATGGCATATAAGCCGCTATCTTCCCCCGATGCGCAGAAGAGGCCAAAAAGTGACCCTAGAGAAGGGAAAGTGGCAGCTGCGATCGAGGAGAAAGGCTCCAAGTCGGAAGGCTTAGAGGAAATACTTCGGCGGGTACTGAAGCAGAGCGTAGCGGAGATGGCCGGTCCCGGAACGGAGCGTTTGGGAAGAAGTGCGCCGGGTGGTCCGCGTAGAGGACGCGGCTACCATTCGTCTGGCCGAGGGGGGGCAAGGAAGCCCTCAGACACAAAGCTGCAGGGTAAAGCGCCGAGTGCACCGATGAGTGCGGCGCAGACAGCAGGCTCCGGGGCCCCGGTAACACCTGAGTCGTTCAGATGTTACGCATGCGGGCTCCCCGGGCATATAGCGCGTTTCTGCCCGAGTGGTGGGGGAAACGCCAAGAAAGGCGAGTAAATGGTATCCCTCCCGCCCCTACCACAGCGAAGATCCCCACGGAGGAGGTTACAGTGGCCGGAGGCGACGGTTGCCCCGCCACGGAGGAGTCGGAGACTCCCTCGCCAGCCGAGCATCTAGGAGAGGCCTCGATCGCTCGCTCCCCGAACGCGGAGACACGATGGTGGCTGCGTATCGGCGTAGGCGAATCCGACCTCCGCGCGTTGCTGGACCCTGGAGCATCGACGACGGTGATGGGTACCGTCGGGCTCCAGTTAGCCACCGCGCTTAACAGGGAGTTAGTAGCGTTCTCCAGTAGAGGGGTAAGGCTAGCTGATGGAAGCCGAAACCCCTTACTCGGCCATGTAATGTTATCAATTACGGTAGCAGGACTTACTCGTGACCTACGAGTGGCCATAATGCCCAATCTAGATGCAGACTGCTATCTAGGGATCAACTTCGTGCGCGCGTTTCGAGCCGTACTTGATCCAGATACGGATCAACTCTTCTGCAAGGAGGCAGAAGCGTACGTCGAGCTGGAGGTAGCCAGCTTGACGACTGCTCCCGGAGCAGTGACTGCAATTGAGATAGAGGACGCTACAGACCTTCAGCGAGAGGAGCTGAAGTTCATAGTGGAGACCGTGTTGAGTAAACTCCCTCCGGGACTCGGCTGCGTAAAGAACGTGGGGCATGAAATCCTCGTGCGGAATGTTCGACCAATCAAGCAGCGCCACTACCCTGTCAGCGATAAGGTGCAGAAAGAGATGCATCGACAAGTGCGCGAAATGCTTGAAAAGGGTATAGTAGAGCCCTCCAAGCGCGGGTGGTCGAGCCCCGTCGTGATGCCACCTAACAGTGACGACACACGACGGTTCTGCTGTGACCTGCGGTAAGTAAACGCGGTCACCGAACCTGACGCCTATCCTCTGCCGAATATGCAGGATATTGTGAAGAAACTAAGAAAGGCGAAATTCATCTCCACGTTAGATCTGAAGAGCGCGTATCACCAGATTCCCCTGGCGGAGGAAGCGCGCCCCATTACAGCCTTTACGATGCCCGGCCTAGGATTATTCCAGTTCCGGAGGATGCCGTATGGGCTGACTAACGCGCCCGCCACATTCCAGAGGTTCATCGATTAGGTGATTGGCCCTGAATTGGAGCTACACGTGTACGCGTACCTTGACGATATCATTATCATCGCCGCGACGTTCAGAAAGCATAAGAAATGCTTGAAGATGGTGCTCGAACGTCTTGTGGACGCTGGGCTTACATTGAACGCAGGTAAATGTGTTTTCTGTAAGCCCGAGGTAGCGTATCTGGCGTTTCTGGTGAACCAGGATGGTACGTGGCCCAACCCGGAAAAGATCGCCCCGATCAAGGACTACCCCGCTCTCCGTAACCTGAAGGCCTTACTGCGGTTCCTTGGCACTATCACCTGGTATAGGAGGTTTATACCAGATTACGCCACCATCTCCGAGCCACTCACAAACTTGTCCAAAAAGAATCAGAAGTATAAGTGGCTCGAGGGGCAACAACACGCGTTTCAGTGGCTCCGAGCGATGATAATGACCGCGCCTTTATTGCACCGCCCTGATCCCGATGGGCTTTACATTGTGCAGACGGACGCGAGTGACGTAGGCCTGGGAGCTGTCCTGCTTTAGGAACTAGAGGGCCAGGAGCGGGAGATTGAGTTCGCCAGCCGGGTATTATCCCCGGCGGAGCGGAACTATAGCGTGACGGAGCGGGAGTTCCTAGCGTTGGTATGGGCTATCTAGAAGTTTCGCCCGTACATAGAAGCCTACGAGTTTAGGGTAGTGACAGACCACAGTAGTTTACGGTGGCTGTGTCAAATGAAGAATCCGACGAGCAGACTATCTCGTTCGGCGTTGGAGTTGCAGGGCCACAAGTTCACGGTCGAACACCGGAAAGGCGCCTTGAACCACGTAGCGGATGCCCTCTCACGTCTATATGAAGACGAAGAAGAGAGGGAATTAGACGTGGCGGCCATATCTTGGGCAATAGATCCCAAGGACACGTGGTATCGAGAATGGAGCGCCAAGGTGAAGGAGCGACCCAGCGACTATCCTACCTATAAACTCGTATCCGGGAGCCTATACCGTTACCGTCCAAACCCGGAAATAGACTCAGCCCTCGGCGACGATGAAGATTCGTGGGCACTGGTCGTACCAGAAGAGCATCGTCCCGGGGTGGTGAAAGAATGTCATGACGATGCTACCGCTGGACATGTCGGCAGAGAAAAGACGTTCGCCAGAGTAGCGCTGCTGTATTATTGGCCGCACAACTACGCCGAAGTCAAAGAATACGTGCGAAACTGCGAGACATGCCAGCGGTTCAAAGTGGAACAGAGAGCCCCAGCCGGCCTCATGGGTCGTCGAGTGATCGATCGACCATGGCAGGTCATCGCGGCTGACATCATTGGACCGTTGCCTCACACCTCTAAAGGTTTCGAATACAGACTGGTATTCCAAGACCTTTTTACCAGGTGGGTGGAGGCCTCCCCCATACGTAAGGCAAATACTAAGGCTGTGGTAGGGGAAGTGAACAAGAAAATAATACTTCGATTCGGTTGCCCGGAAGTCTTCCTGTCAGATAACGGCACAGAGTTTAAGAACCATGTCGTGGAAGATTTCCTGAGGGAGCTCGGTGTATATCACACCCACACTCCCCCATACCACCCTCAAGCCAATCCAGTAGAACGAGCCAACCGTACACTCAAAACCATGGTCGCCTCTTACCTTAAGGAGCGACATAGTACATGGGACGAGAAGCTTCCGGAACTTCTCTTCGCCATGAATGCGGCTGATCAGAGTTCTATGGGAATGAGCCCAGCCTTGCTACTATATGGGAGGCAACCCGAGCCACCTGGCACTCAGCGGAGGCTGCAAGAGGTAGCGGCAGACACCCCGGCTCAAGAGGAAAGTTTGGCTCGGTGGAATAAGCGGATGGAGGCTCTTCCCCAACTGCATGAGCAGGCTGCTGCTAGAGCAAGTGAAGCTCAGCAACGCCAAGCAGGATACTATGACGCCGACCAGCGTGAGCCAGACTTTAAAGCGGGCGACCGAGTATGGAAGCGCAGCCACCCACTGTCATCAGCCGCCAAGGGCGTCGCTGCGAAGTTAGCGCCTAAATTTGAGGGTCCATATTGGATAACGGACGCCCTTGGCCCAAATACTTCCCGGCTGGTGGGAGGCGCGGGACAAGTAGAGGAAGTGGTGGCTGCGGAGCAACTGAAACCCTACCACTCGGACGAGCCCGCAACCGATAAACCGGAAGAAGAGGAAACCCCGGAGGAGGCGCCGGCGAGCAAGCTGCAGGACGTCATCTCCATTGAGGAAATCCCGCCGAGGGGGTGCGGCAGGCCCCCGAGAGATCGAGCAGTGGTGATAGACCCACTCGATCTCCCGACAGCGCTGTCCGCGCCGACCCCTCCGCGACGAGCACGCGGAAGACCCCCAGGAGCGATTCCTGCGGGGCCTACGGCCCCTTCTCAACCGAAACGGGGACGCGGACGTCCCCGTAAAACTTAACGACGCCCGACTCACCCCACCGTGGATCTAGGTCCATGTGCCGTCTTTGTGAGCGTGGCCCAAACAAAATATATTCCGGTTCCTCGCCATAACCGTAAATGCCGTTTTCATTTGTTTCAGGCGTTGGAGGTACCAGTGGACGCGCTCGAGCGCGCCATGACTGGAATCCTGAGCCTGGACCTCGGCCCCGGCGTGGAAGGCGTCGTCTTGGCGGCTCTCCACATGCTCAGAGAGCACAAGGACGCCTTCAAGGCGGAAAAACTGGAGCGGTTAAGAGAGCCGCCAACCATCACCGATTGGGTCGAGGGGAACCAGGACGCGGCTCGAGCGAGCCCGGGAGTTCCAGTGACGGTCCCCACAGAGCGGCTAGCTACGCCGCCAAATGAGCCCATCCCTGCATGCAGTGCTCACCCGTCCTGCGAGAGCGCCACCCAGACGGAGGACGAGATCTCCACACGGGCTTCCTCATGGGAGGAGATGGAGAAGGCGTTAGGGCGGATCCGGGCGATGGACCGCCAGTGCCAGAGCGCCAGGAATGCGCTCTTTGCGTCCTTCGAAGGATGGAGGACCACCCCGACCATCCCGCGGCGGCAGGTAGCTGGTGGCGGCGGGTGGCGGATAAAAAGAAAGAGATCCGCAACATCGCCGAGTGGGGGGCACAGCGCACATTGGGACCAGAGCGATAATTTTTTTCAAAACCACCTACAGGTCACAAATGTCAACCGAATTGAATAAAAGTACTACAGAAATATTCGCAATTAAATTCCGAAGAGGACCACATCTTCTGATTTTAAAAGTTATTAATTTAAATGATTTGTTTAAATAAAATATGGCAAAATTCACTATAACTTTCCATGATCGTATCTACCGCGAAAATGGTTCAGAAAAAGTTTTAGGGTTTGATCTTGTGGTCAAAGTCAAGATCACCATTAGATTCCTTGGATCAAACCCTAAACTTTTGGGACACTCTGTATATGTGTATGTAAAATAAAAATTACGTATGAAATCAATCGTTTTGCATTAGTTTATTTATAAAATCTATTTGAATAAATAAATTTTCACCATACCCTGGCCGAAAGTACCACTTTTGCTCCCGGCTCCGAAACGCGAATGTGGTATTTTCGGCCCGGGTATGGTGAAAAATAGTATACGCAACATGGGGCCTCGCCTTCGGCTCGGATGGCAATTTACATGTGCTCTGGACTGGCCAACTCTTTACCTCCCTTGTTGTGTAATATACTATTTTAAAATCAGAAGATGTGACCCTCTTCGAAATTTAATTACGAACATTTCTATCGTAACCTCATTTAATTTGGTTGACATTTGTGATCTGGTGGTAGTTTTGAAATTTCCGTCCCCAATGTGCTGCGGACCAAGACTCGGCGGCAACAAAGGGCGGAAGAAGAGGAGAAGCGGCGGCGAGAGGCAGCTGACCGAGCGGAATTGGATCGGGTCCGGACGCTGCGGCACCAGCAACAACAGGCAGTCCTAGAGGCGGGCGCCCGTCTAGAGGAGGTGCGACGCCGGCCGACAAGCTTCGCTACTGCTCGGTATGCGGCTGGCCCGGAGTGAAGTGAACTTCTCTGAAACATTTTGACGTCTTCTACTACGAGAAAATCATAAATTAGATTAACTGAGATTAACCTTTATTCCTTGAAATTTTTACAATAACACATCATTTTCACTTTTTCTGTATTGCAATGTTTATTTAAGTAAATATGTACAATAACATAGCACTGATAACAACTAAGTTTTTTGAATACGAAAAAAAAGATGCTTTTCAAACAAAGGCTCAGACCAATATTTCAAATCAGCATCATAAATTATATTGTATATTTATGCACGTGTCACTCACCAATATTTTCTTCTATGCAAAACCTTATTATGAAGTTTATGCATAGAATATAAAAGAATATAAAATATTTTCTTCTATACAAAAGCTTATTATGAAGTTTATGAACCTGATAACACATCATTTATTAATACACACTTAAGTTACTCCCAAAATAGTCCAAACTGATTTTAAGTAGAAGTTGTAAAATTTGATTTTATTTATTTTTATTTTATTTTTTTATTTATTCGAATTTCGGATTATAAACACTGATTTAACGTCGTGTAACACATCATCGTACGGTTACTTTATAGATTATTAAATTAGACTTTACTGATTAGATCACGTTTTGACAATACAATAATATACTTTTGTATCGGGTACTTCACACTTCACTTCGTTATTTTTTATCAGTGAGTTTCCAATCCCTAAAGATCCATTATCTTTTTTCATTTTGAAGAACTAACTTCAAAACGTAATACTATTTTTGTATTTTCGATTTAACTATCACTGTCAGATAAAAAATTTAATGGGGGAAGATCATAGAAATCTATAATTCAGATCATCTATAATCAGAGATGGTGATTGGGTTGCATTATTTTCTTTAGTTTCCATATTACAAACATCAAGATTTACTTCAAGGATGTTAAAACATTATATATGTAAAAATAAACAATTCACAAAGTATCAATTTTTTATTTAAAAAAGTGGTTTTATAGTCATTGAAATTGAAATAAGTATACTTATCTAATATAATAAGAATTTTCCCTGTTGATACACTTATATATAGATATAGACAAATTCTTCTCATTATAGTTGACTACTTGAGTAGAGATTAACTTATTAAATAAAACGCAAGCCCATAATATATTTGTATACAAAAAATATACTGACATACTGCCATATATATATATATATATATATATATATACTAGAGGGGCTTCGCCCCCCTGCTCGCTCCGCTCGCCAACCCCCTATT
>JAYJLV010091134.1:0-13091 GCA_036873485.1 Torymus texanus | reverse complement strand
GTATCTAGTTTTTGGCTATTACTGGAGAAACTAGCTATTTATTAGTCAATTAATGGAATCGATTTCTACCAGGGCAAGCAAGAGCTTTAATTTCAACAAAATGTCTCGAAAGTTTTGATATTAACAATACGGAAAAAATTGGAAGGCTGCCTGAAACTTTGTAAGACTTTAAAACCAAGTAATGCCGCTGGCAGTTTACAAGCCTGGGTGTTCTGACTTTCCCACTGTGCTACAGAAGATTATGCTGTCAGTTGAGACTGAATCCCACGGCAGTGCTCCCTCCTGTTTAATGAAAACAAGTTAAAACGAAATCAATCGATACTGCGACCAAGTCTCCCTTAGCAGCGCCCAATGAATTTCGTTCTTCGGAGGCTTCTTATGTGACAACCTAGAATCCTCCCCCTTCGATCGCACTGGCATTGTATGTATATGCGTATCGGTAGTATCTTTAAGGGGTAGACCATTTAATTGCCGCAGTCTCGAGGATTTTCATGACGATCATTCATTTTCCCGCACGCTCCTCAGCTACTGTATCTTCATTACCCATCTCTCCCTCTCTGTTAACCTCTCTTGCCAACACCCTGTGCACGAGGGGATATATGTCCCCGTCGTACAAACGGCCATCGCGTGCGCGCAGGAGTTGTGCCTGTCTAATACTACCGAGCAAGATGTTAACCGAGATTGCGAGGCTTAGCAAGTTAAGCCGCGCGGCGTCGGTGGTGGCGGAGGTGGCCTCGAATGCACCAGTGGTATACAGATGGCCGAAAAGGCGCTCTTGTCGTATCTCTCTGTTTCTCCCTCTCCCTCTTTCCACAACCCTCGTATCGCGCGAAAGGAAGCTCGACCGTTCGCGACACTTCTGGGAATACGCGCTGTCGAGGGATCGCATCACTGTTTTATGAGTATGACGCATTGTGCTCGTCAGTAGTCCGTTGGAATTAAGTGAGATGGGAGCGAAATACACAACGTTCTCTGATGCTTCTCGAGAAGAAACAAATTGTGTCATGCGGTCGTTGTCAAGGACTTGGGTGTACCATGAATATTGTATAATAAATCAGATGTTTATCTGCAAGATCTTTTACGACGAATTGGAAAATCAACGAATTCTCGAATGCATCATCCTTATTGCATGCTATTTACTTTATCTTAATGAAGAAAGACATAAACTGAAACTAAGTTTTAATAAATGAACGGATGAACATTTCATCAATCTCAATATTATAATATTACATTAGTATAAGTATTTGGCTCGAATATTAGAATAGGATTGAATTGCAATAATACATATTGCATAACATATAAAGCATTGATTCTTACAGCAGTTACCATAATTCAATATAATTTATTCTGTAGATAAATGTAATTTATGAAATTACAGATTAAAGCTACAAATGTAAAATGTTATAGATAATTACTCTTTAATTGTATTCTATTATTAATAAATGAGAGTTCAAAATATCGTTGAAATTTCCGAGTTTAAAAAAGCAATCCAAAATTGAACTTAATCTATTAAACGATTATTTCATTTTTTCTATTCAAACTATCGATACTTGTTACAGATATTTCAACTAATATTTAATGTTAAATCATTTAAAATAGCAATTAAAGTAAAATTATGTGTAATTAAAATAAAATTTCTATCTGAGTTTAAGCGCAAACTGTAAGGAATACCATCAAAAGTTGAGAGAACACGTAGAAACGTGGATTAAAGCAGAATCGATTGCAATTGCTGATAGAATTCAAAGGACAAAGCCACCGCGCGAGAGTTGGCGTTTAGCTTTGAAGTTCGTCATGCAAGCTTATACTTGTTTAACTAGGTCCCGCAAACGGAATGTAAAACATCATACCGCAGCGGTATAAATTATTACAAACTATTACTGCTATTTCACCACCATAACTTTAGAAGACGTTTACCAATAAACTTTGACAGATCTATAATTAAATGGGAAATACAATTTAATTCTTTACTGTACAATCGTGGTAAATGTGACACGTAACGTAGATAATCATCATAAATTGTAATACAATTTGGAGCTACCATTATTGGATCTTCTGTTTTATTGGATTTCATTAGTTCATGAAGTGACAATTTAAACTATAATGTCAATCCGACCACGTTTTCAAATGACCTCTCGCAGCATAAAAAATATTCCAAAGTCGTGAATAAAAGCGTCCGCAGTGAGAATTTTCCACATCGTTACTCTCGCCACCTTGTCATTCTCCGAGTAGAAGAAGCAGATCAAGACCATATAGGCCGACGACGGGCTGTTCTCCATCCCTCACCTCTTACTTTATGGACTCAGCTCTCTATCTCTCTCGTAGACTCCTCCACCCCCGTCCGATTTTTCTGAGAGCCGTGCCAGAGCTCGTAATAACCATCCTCCCTTCTCCCACTCCATAACGCATCGTCATCTCCTTTATCGCTTTCGGATATAAGGAGATAAGAGAGCTAGAGAGAGGAAGAAAGAGCGAGAGGGAAAAAGTGGAATGAGCACGAGAGAATATGAAAGGAAAATTTTATAAAAAGAGCATAATTCACGGCGTTTCGTTAAGTCGTAGCGGAATAGGTCGTAGCTGTAAAATATATTGATGACCCATGCTTCTACGAGAGTCGTGTTAAATATCTGTTTTTTTTTCTTTTGAGACTGCAACTTGCGTACGGAGTGGCTCAGATTACTCATAAATTATAGTGAATTGCGAAAGCAAGACAATATAAAAGTAGCGCTTAACTTTTGCTATAATACGATAAGATGGAGATAACGGTGGTAGTTATAGCTCGCTGTTTACGAACCTCCTTAGAATTTAAATTGTTCTACTGCTGCGCACTAACACGTACTTAAGTCATAACTTTGAATTTGAATCATAAATTTAATAATATACAAGAAGAAGATACTTTATACAAATAAAAAATTCGTTCTCAGAGTTATTGATTCATAAATGTATTCTCAACTGAGCTGAGAAAAGATTTAAAATGTATTCATTTTTATAGCTCATCTTTTTTAGATTGATTCATAAAACAAATCGTAAAAAGCAATCCCTTTACTCGCATCCATCCCTTGTCAGTATTATAACAATCATCCTAGCAACCAAGATTATATCAACACGTTGATTTCGCATTTCGATTGTTCTGACATTTGCATAAGGTCTTTATCAAGATTACACGTATTCGTTTGATTAATTGTATTAGACTTATTGTGTTGGATTCTGATGGTCTTTTTACCGATAAAAGTGTAAAAAGACAAAATAAAATTTGTGTGAAAATGTGCGCAAATGTGATATTAGTAAACTTACGTAATAGAGAATACGTTACAGAAATATTGCACTGAACTCACCTGAAACAGAAAGATAAAATAACAATTAAAATATGTTAAATTTTGTAATTATAATTAAATGAATAATATTTAATTGTCAATACCATTCATTAAAAATATTTTAAACATACAATTCATTCACTCGTACTTAGTGTTCCCAACAAATCGTAAGTATGGCAAAAGAGGCAATTCGAAACACAATTTTCAATCAACTTATAACTTTAATCCAAGAAAAACAGTATTAGCGTTATCTTCCTGTGACGTGTAACTACATATCAAAACCTCAACGACGACTAAACAACTTCTATCAAAACAAATTAACTAAGCAATGTATACCAATAATTGGAAAACAATTATTGTTTTCGGCGATAAAAATCAATAAACTTTTTAATCTATTTTGTAATATACCTCCTATAGAATTTAAAAATTACGTAACTATATTTATTTGCTATTTCACTTTATTTTTCTAATAACAATGCAAATCAACGTTACTATTTCGTTCGATAACATTTTGAATGAAATAATTTTCAGCCAGCTAAAACTTTTTTTACCTGTAAATAGTTTTTTTTACGTTAAGTTTATTTTCCATTAACTTTCAGAAATATTTGAAGAATATTCTTTCGTATTTCTTTAAAGCACAAATAGAAGGGACATTAAATTTCTCGGTACCGCATTCAAACCCACCATTTCCCCGCCCGTTTAACTTACGCACGCATCCCCTGCTCTGGCGCACCTACCACCCCATCTGTATTCATTTTTCATCCATCTGCGCTCGCGGCGAGTTTCAGCAGCAGCAGCAGCAGCTAGGCGGGCCGACACGTAGCATCGTTTCGTCAGGTGGAAAAGTCAAATGGCAAAGCGCTCGGCGCTACGTGTTGCTGCACCTACCACCGGGGACGATTCCGCTGCGCGTCTCTCTCTCTCTCTCTCTCTCTCTCTCTCTCTCTCTCTCTCTCTCTCTCTTACTCTGCCTCTCGAGGCGATGCTCCACCTTGGAAATAGATGACAAATCACGTATCACCCTCCCCAAGTTTTGCGCGGCGTGCATTGCATTCGACATGAGGCGTATGTACCTTTTATATATAGAGAGGGAGCAAGCGAGGAAGCTCGGAGTTTCGCGCGCTATTTCGTTCAACTACAATGGAACGCACGGAGGTAGAGGTAGAGAAGGAAAGGAGCAGAGGGAGGGAGAGATGAAGTTTTCTTTGTGCGCAAAGTCAACGTTTACTTTGTAATCTGCTTTGCGCGCAACGATGACAACCGGCTAGTCGGGTATAGAAGTAGTAGAAGCGGCAGAAGCTCGATAGAAAATGATTCCCCATGGGAGTTGATCTTTAATTAAAGCGTAAATTCAATATTGTTACGAGTTAGTTATAGCGTAATTAATACTTCTGTAAAAAAGCGATCTAATTTCTCGTTAAATCTACGTTAGGTAGCGTCACTGCACTGGTTAACTGTACCATAGATCTACTTTAATTTACAAATTCGCTGAAATTAAAACAGTTATCTTAATATAAACTAACAATTAGTGTTAAAGTCTGTACACGTATAAATTCCAACACACACGCACACTTCTTGCACCTTTAATTTAAAAACTTCATTTTTAAAGGTAAATCTACTCATTTGATTTAAAAAAAAATAGAAAAAAGAGAATATCAAGAGAGCAACAAGAGTTCATGCAAATTTTAAAATTCAAATTGAAAATTTAATTTAATACCCTTAAAAATGATGTACAAAGAGTACAAAAATTGTGTACAATTTTTACTACTAAATGTCTGATGAAATATCAATCATTCTACTTATTTTAGGAAACTTCACTCCTTTTTTAACAGCTTAATTTCGTGCCGTTTTCCCTAATCATTGTTTTTCAATTTCATATACGTATTTTATTACGAAACGAAAATGGAGAAAGTCGATGCAAATGTCAACAAAATTATAATAAGATATAAAGGTACTATGAGGATACAAAAAACAAATCTGAAGAATTTCAATGAGAATAATGTTATTTATAAAGTAAAAAATAATGAAAAGTAAGTATTTTCCATGTCGACTACTTATAGTCTGATGAAAACTTGATTTTTTCACGTATTTTACCAAAAAATCCCATCATTCTAAAGGTTTCCATCACTATTCGATATCAATTTCTTTTTAATTTCATAGTTAGATAAGCTCTAAACGATAATTTTAATTACATGAGTCCATCAGCGTCCACCAATACATTGAATTCTATAACATTCACTAGCACAGAAGTGAATTTTTTCTGAAATTCTATTACAGTGATAGCTCTTTTTCAATTTCAATGTTTCGTATAATATGGAAAAATCGATTATCTCTATATTTATTTAGTAATACCAGATTACATTTAATATTACGTAATGGGTTTATTTTGAACGAGATACCAACAGAAACCGTACACGCCTAAAATTAAATTTCAATTTCAAAATTTAAAAAGCTTATTTTTAAACACGTAAATAGATGTACGTTAACAAAATGCAAGCAGCCTCTCGAACTCGAGCATATGTTTTAAAAGTGTTAATGTATATAAAAAATTAATTACTTAATATTTGCATGCCCCTTCGAAAAGGGTACATTTGCCGCAAGCGGCACTCCAATCATCGGCAGATCCAGCTTTCACGCGAATCTAACCATCGGCATTAGAGCCAACAAGATCATGCGAGCTTTGGAAATATACATTTTTCTTTCTTTTTTTTTTCTTTTTTTTTTCAAAGTATTCCAATCCCACCGCGAACTACGCCAGACCACTTCGAAAACGTATTAAATCGCGAAAGGATTACGGCCGCTTCGTTAAATCCGCCAGACCCTGGCGGCGCACGCACACCCACACGTATATATACGCACATATACACAAACAAACTTCGTCGATGTACTCATTCGTTTGGTGCTGTCAATTTCTCGGCGAAGCTAGTGCTACGTATACGAGGTCGCGCGCACGCGAAAGAGAGATAGAGAGGGAGAAGGAGCGAACACGCGAGTAAATACGTTTCTCCAGCGCTGGCTAGCTCGCTTTGACCACCTTTTTCACCCGCGTGTATATTTCGGGAGCAGCGTGTATGTGTGTGTGTATATATGCGCGCGCTAGCGACGACGAGCCGAGGGTATGCCAGAGCTGGATTACCTGCACTGAAAACAGGGGATTTTCGCGAAATGAAACGCGCGCGAAATAACGACGCTGCTGCCGAGCATTGCGTGGCCGATCTGATCGGGTGGGGAAGAAAGTGTAGCGTTGCTCTCGTCTCTCTTTCTCTCTCTCTCTCTCTCTCTTCCTCTCTCGCTTTCGTCTCCCTCGCTCGCAAACGCTGTATATATACGAGAGCGTACGCCGTTGCCACCGGCTATTCAAAGTTATCTCGACCCGGATTTCGTGCTCGGGTAGGTGAACGAGAGCGTAGGGTTAGCAGTAGAAGCAACGGCAGCAGCGGTAGCAGTGCCGGCTCTCTCCGTCTCTTTCACCCGGGATTTCCGATCCGTGTGCAGAAACGGACGGGTCAAGGGAACTGCCGTTGGGAATCATTCGCGCTCGGGCTGTTGGCAGCTGTGTGTTGTAGTGGCCCGCCGACCTCGGCGTCGTGTATTGTCTGTTTTTTCAGGGTAAACAGGGACGGGGATAACACTGAAATAATTTGGCACGGAGCGCCGGTTTCTCCCTCCAACTTGCCCCTCCACTCTCTTCCTCTTCCGCATAGACGAGCTTTCGGTATTTGACGCTTCTGTGAAGAGTGGACGCTGCCCGAGCGCCAGTCAGCGTTATTTGGTTTTTCTCGTGCATCCTCGCGATATTAGTTTTTTAGTATACGTATAATGTACTGCGGTATTATACGGCTTTTTCAGCTATCCCGCTTTTTCGAGCTTTAACAATCATAACGGTTTAGCGAATGCACCGCAGGTATTGCGACGTCGACCTGAAATTCTGGGTTTTCATTTTGTTTCTTTCTCTGAAGTCGACAGCAATATTCTTTTTAAATAAAAATTTTCGATATTTATCCTTTGACAGTTTACGACTGCTCTATATTCTTTTTTATTCCAATCGCGTTTTTATGAATAACTAGAGACTAAATATTTGAAATTTTGAACAAATGATCGTACTACGACAAGTTGCTATAAAAGAAACAAAATTGAATTAAAAAAGGAAATATATTTCTCGAAATAAACAAACAAAACAAAAAGAATTAGCCTAATATCCGGTCCAAATCGGTCTAGTAGATTCCAAAATCTGCCCTTTCTCCCACACCACCCACATATTCTCATACACATTTTCAAAAAAAGCTGTATTTTGGTTTCAAACGTAATATAATATTAAAAAAAAATTTTTTTTCTTTTGTCCCAGAGCTTTTTTTTAAAACAAACATTATAGAATATACGGATGGTCCATACTAAAAACAAAATTGTTTTGTTAAATAAAATAAGTAAGTTTAGCTTAATACCTGTTACTTTGTTCAATTCCAACAAAATTTTTGGCAATCAATATTTTGAATTTATTCCATTTCTAATCTAAAGTGGATTTCTTTATTATTCTTAGGAAATATTTTGTATTCCATAGAAATCAAATGAATCATTTCTAAAATGTTCTTTGAAACTGAAACAGCTTTTAACATTTTCAAATTCATTAAAAAATTCGGAGAATATGCAATTGATTGTCACATCGATATCTCCGATTACTAAAACAAACGTAATTCCATTCCAATTATCATGTTCTATAAATTCATTGAACTATACTGTGCTGCATGCCAGAAAAGGCTCTCTTCGCCTATAGCGCTTGAAACAATTCAATCTGTCCTAGCGACCGCCGGCGACACTTGGCGAACTTTGCCCGCGACGAGCAGTTTCAACCGCCACTGGCGCATCCAACATCGGGCCAGCGGGCAAAGTTGCTCCAGCGTCGCTTCCCGCGGTGACCTCGTAAAAATTTCTTTACCCTCATTCATATTTTCACTAGCGCTCTGTGTGTGTGTGCACGCGCGCGCGCCCTGCCCCTTCCTCTGTGATGACAAACCCTTTGCCCTCCTCTACCCGAGGTGCGAAAGATAAACAGCCGGGCGTCCCCAGTGTTTTCTCGCTATACATCTCTCAACGTACTGTCCCGTGCGCCGCTGGAGATTGTCAACTACCAGCCAGCGCGAACTCTTATGCACGCCCACGCGCGCACACTGGGGTCACCCCCGCCGCGTGAATACGCACACACGTTCAGCCGCTCGCTCGCCAAATAATTACTATTCACGTCACAGGCATGCGGCCCCGCCCCCTCCTCCCCCGTCATAGTACAGAGGACGACGTAAACAGGTTATTGTGCGAAACGTGCGAAATGTCGCGCGTGAACTTCGCGCCCCCACGGCTACGACGACGTACGACCTACATTTCGCCTCGGGAGACAAACTGGTTTTTCATCGCGGCTCCCTCTTTAGACAACCGCAGAGCAAGCGAGAGGAAGAGAGAGAGAGAGAGAGAGAAATAGTAGAAGGAGAGGAGGAGGAGGAGTAGCTTGCAGTAGAGCTTCCGCTGCGAGGACAGATGGCGCGCGTCAATTGCATCTGTTATGGCTCTGGAAATATCCTGTCGAGAGAGAGAGAGATAGAGAGAGAGACAATGAGAGGGGCGGAGTGATGAAGGTCCTGGATTTTATTTATGAGCCGTTTTGAATTCAGGCGAGGAGACAGTGTTAGGGAGAGAGAGGACAGAGAATTATATATGCGAAGCCCGCGCGAGCGCGATTTCGCAGAATTAGATTCGACGCGGTCGACAGCGCGGAGACAGTGCGCGAACAGCTTGGAAATTGTCGGGAGAATGGATGTTTTTCGCCGGAGGTGGGGAGTAGGAGCAAGAAAGTGAGGAAGGAAGGCACACTTGTGGTTATTACTCGTGGCTCGCGTTCTACGATGGCTCGCAAATTATACGAGATGAATTGAGAAATTGATTTAATTTTGCTTCTTCGTCTCCTTGAATTTTCTTCGAGGAAAAAGTAGCATCTATTAATTATGTTGATGCTGCTATACCAATAAAAAACATTGGAAATTCTAATAATCCTTGCGGTAGATATTTTTGTAAATAGTGTGGATATTTGCCTGACTATACCCGTGTATTTACTACTTGGCTACGTACTGTTCAACTTATTTAAATTCTGTAATGTTTAGTAGTTTTACAACTTTTTACGAAGACAGTATTAAAGCAATGTATATATTCGTCCAACGGAATTCTCAGAATATTTATAATTTTACGGGAAAACAAACATCTACTTTGCAGAGATTGCTTGTAGCAATTTTAATGTTGTACTTTAATGTTTTATTAAAACGAAAAGTAATGAAATATGAAAGATAAATAACGATCGTCAACTCAGTAAAAGAATAACCAGATTGCAATGCATTTACCTGCGGAATCGCGACTTTAGCTCAGTGATACACAACAATAATTATGCAAATATCTTTATTGCGATATACGGAATATGAAAGTGTTACAAATTCAGGTATTATGGATAAAGAAATTAAGGTTATAACGACAAAATATCATTGCCATATCATACTATCGAAAAAGTATTTGACATACACTTTTTCGATTAACAGGGCTTGTACGAAGTAAGATTCAGCAGATAACCAACATGGTGTACGGGACATGAAGAATGGTATGAACCGAGAAGAACATTTGTAGTCACAATGAAATATTTAATCACAATGTAACAATGAAATATTTAATTGAGATCATTATAATACAGTTTCACTCTACGCTAATGAATAATGATAAATGATGGACATCAATAGTGTCCTCCCTAGTTTAATTATCCTGCATTTTTATCTTTACGCTCCACGCATACAACACTCATACATATACACACATAATATATACAAGCATATGTATCGGTAATTCAAGCTTCACATAAAAGGCAGAGATTACGGGAATTCTACTTATTGAATTGCGCTCTGTAAGCTTTAATCCGCTTCCACGCATACCGGCAGATCACGAAGTAGATAATGCCGCTTTCTTTCACTTTTACAACAAAATAAACGTACACACACGCATACAAAGTTTCGTTATTACTGCAGAGTTGGATCTATATTCGCGTATGAAGGTGCACTGGAACGAATACGTATAACAATTCCTGTTCTCTACGTATACTTTCACATCTCTTTTTATCTCTATCTCTTTCACTAGTGTATTTTACGCCTGAGCTGTCATTTCTTCTGTTAAATTTGTTTGTGCCTTTGTTTTTTTCTTTTCTTATTGAACCGTTTCATATGGTAACTTTTTTTAAAAGCATTGTTTATCGCACTAAGGCATGTATATTGTTTTAAATGAAATTCCAGTCCAGAAAAGAATGCTCCGTTTATTTTTAGAAAACGCTGATTCTTGACACTGTATACTTTATTTTTATATGTCTTTTTTTTATTTTTAGCAGGCAATCTACGTATGATAATTAAAAAAAAAGACGTATAGACGTTAAAATTAATTATAAAGTTTTATGAACATTTACTTATAAAAGAGTGTTAAAATAATAAAATATAATAAAAATTTTGTTACTTCAACCAAAAACTGTATGACAAATATTGTTGGATTTCCAAAACTATGATATATAATTTGATTTATTATATATTTTAGCGTCATGATGCCAACAATAATGTTCTTTATTATTATGAATACATGTTTTATGAGTATGATCGATCGAAGGCTTCTCATTTATTCTAAAACAAATATTAATTTCAAACGTTATTTATCAATTACCGATACTTTATTTAATTTATAAATTGAAAAATACTACTTCTAATAATCATTTTATATATTTATTTTATTTATTATGATTTGTTTGAATGCATTACAACTAACATATTCATGAATATAGTTTATGCAAATGTTCCAATTATTATATAATTGAAAATTTGTTCTAAATCGTTATAAAACTTGAATTGCATATGAATCATATTTTTGAATATACTTTTAAATTATTGTTCAAATCACTTGGTCAAATCGACTCTCTTTTATGACTAAACATGCAAAATAAATCTTCTCACTTCTTTCATTCTTTTCACACAATGGGATTGAATAAAAATTAGCAGCAATTAAAAGTGGAAGAGATTGGATAAAAATAAAAGGCTAAGGCACGCGATGGATATAACCACAGCGCCTCGGAATCGTCTTGCGTACTGTAATTACATCCTTCACCGTGTGCTATACGGCCTTAAAAACGAATGGCATGAGGTAGCTTTCTAGGTATGAGGAACCGAAAAGAGGGATGAACGAAACCGAGAGAAAGAGAAAGAGAAAGAGAGAGAGAGAGAGAGAGAGGGAGGCGCGAGCGTGGATAGAGAAAGAATGCAACGGTACCCCTCGAAGAAACTGGACATCGTCAGAGTAGTACTAGTATTGCCCTTCCGCACACGGCTAGCTTCCTCTCACCATTTCTCTCGCTCCCCATGCTCAGACCATCGCCCACACATACACTCGAATTGTCATTCTCCACATTTTATTTTTCTCTGTTGCTCTTTATCTGTATCGGTTGCCGTGTCTCTCTCCCTTTTTTTCCTCCCTTTTACTCTCTCTCATTTCCTTGAATCTTTTCCTTTTCAGATGCTCATGTATTTCTACTCCCGCTCTTACTGATAGCTATTCTGATTGTCTTCTCTCAGGCTCGTATGCTGCGGATTGCGATGTACATGCATGGAGGAAAATTCACAGTTATGAAAAAAAGGTTTATTGAGAAAAGCTCAATATGGCGTTATACTTTCTATTGTCCTGCGATATTTCAAAGACATTGTTTGCAGTCGAGTTGTTGCATTCCACGTATAAATGTGACTTTCTACAATAAATGTGATTTTCAAGAGACATTTAAAATTAGTGTAAACTTAGTCGAATAAAAAGATTATTAGAATTGTACATTATATAATTATATGCTATGTAATCGTGCAAATAATTTTGTGTCATACCTCTGCGAAAAATGCCACATATTTATCCTAAAAAACTCAAATATGGCAGTTTTCGTCTAGGTATGACGAAAAATACACCCTAAGGGAGAAAAAAGATCACCCTGCAGCACGTATTTGACTCTCCAAGTGCGTTGTTTAGTGTTATTTTTTTATTCTATTTTTGTGTAGTTAGTTTAGACAATTCGAACGTGCGTCTTATTTAATTAATGTTTATGAATTTTCATTAGCGTATTACAATTGAAGGTTTTACATACACACGCTCGGCTAAAACATGGCTTGCACGTAGCTTCTGTTCATTCATCAATGAAGAAATATATTGCAGCCTATATCAACACCCAGGACCCTGACAACAGCGCCAATAAAAGGTCCAATCAAGCGCCGCCCAGGCAATCTCGTGATACTTTTCACGGGGATTGCGTGAATCCACATCCGAGTCCATCGGCGAATTGCGTCACGCGCATGACGGTACAACAGAACGACGCCGACGGAATTCCTATCGCATGTTTGTGGCGCGGCCGAACAAGTTCGTACACCTCCGCGTGTGTAATCCGATTGTTCGCTTCCGCGTCGAATAGAAAAAAAAAGAGCCGGAGAAAGTAAATGAAGTATATCTTGCTCGCACGGGTTATCGCATTCCGCCTTAGCCCTCCCAGGTCTTAAACCCGGTCGTTCCCCTTCCTCCTTGCGATATAGCCTGAGTTTCCGCAGTTTTCCCGCCCGCTTCGGCTCTTACTCCTACCTCCGGAGATCCTCTCGAAACCCAGCGACTCATATCTTTCATGGGTTTGAAGTTTGCAACGTTGGGACGCAACGAAATAATTTCTCACAAATAAATAAAACAGCTAAAATTTTGCAC
>JAYJLV010091103.1:0-13092 GCA_036873485.1 Torymus texanus | reverse complement strand
TAATGATAGTGTGTCGTTTTTAACTCCAAAATTGACCAATAATTAGCCAACGCATCGTTAACGTTTCTACCAGGGAAAGGGTAGCAAAATAAGAGCAAATTTTAAACATCATCGATGACGCGTTTGAAAGCGTGTGTGTGTGTATATATATATATATATATATATATATAAAAGTGAAAAAATACTGCGATTTCATGATGATGACGGGAAGGCACGAGAGAAGATCGATACTTTCTCCGTCCGACACGAGCCATCAATCACTCGTCCGTGAGTTTTGAATCCCCTACACTGATCACGAGTCGCAAGGCACGTGCGTATATACACTTTGACTAACGAAGCGATCGATATGAGTTATAGATGATCGCGTAATTGCATCGTATACACTCGCGGCCATGCGCGCACGCGCGTCTGTATAGGCAAAGATGACACATACACATACACAGGTACTAGGTGGTACATAACATTGGGTATTTGGAAAGCCCAAATCCGTATTTGGCGCATGCCTGCGTGGTCAACGACCGAGCTGCTATTATGGTATACTGTTAACATACACAGAATTGTCTTTGAGTTGGACTTACTCAAGACGTAATGCATGGGAGCTGCTTCGGAGAACAAATTAAATATCTAAGTAATGTCTTTAATGGAGATTCAAAAAATATACTTATAGAAGAATATTCATCTATTATTTGGTGATACATGCTTCTTTTAATTTTGCCTGCAAAACTATGAAAAGCAGAAAGAAATCTTTCATATAGAGACAAAACTAGTAAATCGTTATCCACGCACAAGTATATATATATATATATATATATATATATATATATATATATAAGAAAAAAATTTGACCATACATTTCCCACGAGTCCACATTACCGAGCAACATCGTAACAAAGAAATCATATCTTGAAGAACGTAAATATTAGTCTATTAAAATTTAAAACGAGAAAAATCATAAAACCGTGGATAATCCCTCGAAACCCATAGCGAAATGACGGCCAGCTATCGCTTTCAAGCGATCTCCTGCATATATACAGCAGGCGCGCATTCGTCCTTCCCCCCTTTATCTATACTCCCCATTTTTTTTTTTTTTGTACCCCTGGTCGCCCGCCACGCGCTCGCTTCATAATCTACCGAGATTTATTATGTACAAGAGAGGAGGGACGAGTGGGGAGGCAAAAGAGCGAACGGCCGCGCACCGAATCGCTACACCGCGATTTTGCTTTACTGCCCTATACCAGCGCCGCCGCCGCCGCTGCTGCTGCGATAAGAAACTTCTGACGCTCGCTCGCGTACGCGTACTAAAAAGTTCGCGCGCCCCCGCGTCCGGGCCCCGCTCGGGTGTTCCAATAAAGATACGGAAGTACTTGATACGTACGCCTTCCACTTCTTCTCTTCTTCTTCTTCGTCTGCTGCTTCTTCTCGTTCCGTACTTTTTTCCCCTCTGTTTCTCTGTCTTTCTCTCTCGTATTCCACAGAGAGAGAAGGAGAGTTGCTTGGACGCTGGCCAAATCGCTAAATCAGCCGTCGCGGCTGGCTCGTCCGCGTCCCGCGCGCGATGATTACGTGCGCATGTGCTCGCCATATAGACCTGCGCGAGTTTATAAAGTATCTCGCGAATGAGCTCGTCGAGTTTTTGCACTTTCGATTAAACTTGTATAAGAATCACGTACGGTCGTTACCACTGTGTGTTGAGCTCGAGGATTTTTCTATTTTCAATTCTGCGGACTAGTTTGTTTTGCTTTAAATAGGAAACATAAATTTCAGAAGAATCAGCACTGAGAACTACAATGTCTTGAAGAAACCTTTTTAAACGAAAAACAAATAAAAAGTGTAAATATTTTATGCCTCTACTGTGATATATAAAGACCGGGATTCTTACGTTAATTAAGATTGAAAATGATTATTTATTATTCACGAGAACATTTTTAGTACGTGACTCGTTTCCTTATCACTGCTATAAAACTTAAAAAGTATATATAATTAAAAGGAAGAAAGTACAGTGTTCTTTTCCCACTCAAATTAACAGACTTTTTGGACAAAAGGATTCTGTTATATGGGCATAAATCTGAGAGATAAAAAGCAAGAAGTAAAAAAAATTTTAAATAAATTTAAAAATTGCATTACTCATTTAATATTATAATATATTTTCAATGTTCGGCAACGTCGTAATATTTCACTGTACAAAATACTTTACAGTTATAACTTAAACAAGATATACCAATGATAAAATGAAGATCCACAAGCATTCCGCACAACCGCCCGTACAGCGCCGCAGCATCACCGCGAGACATTGTATACCCGCGCTCGTGTCTCGCCACAACTCCATATTGTTTATAGCACCCCGAGCGCTCGCGTGCATATACGTGTACACGCGCTTTTCTTGACTGTATATATATAGAATCTTGCAAGGACAATAAAGTAGCGGAGAAAGATGCCGCTATGCAGGCGCGTGCAACGTCAGCATTTTCTCTCGTGGTCGATATATAGAAATCCGGCATGGCGTGTGACTCGCGGCACATCGCGTCCGCATGAGCTTCTGTCTCAACGTATCCGGTTTGCCGTATCTTTATGTATATACATATATATGAGAGCAGGCCGCACGATGCGGCTGTTGTGATTCGAGTGATGCAGGAGATGCGTTGTACATGGCGTCATTTTTTTGAGAGAAATCGTCGGGAGGGATACGTTGGTAGACAACAGTAAAACTTTATAGAGAGAAAATAAATTTTTTTATTTTTCGAAAAGAAGCTAGTTTTGTTTTTTTAGTTAAGTGGTTGAAAAATAATACGAAAAAATCAATAAAACAACAAAACGATTTATATCAACGAATTTTCAGGTAGAGTCGATTTTTTGTGATATTCTGCATGGTTTCTTTGAAATTTTAATAAAGAAAACCATTTATTTCGTTTTAAAAACTATTAATTATTGAAATGCACGTTATAGTTAAGGAATTTTTAAATATTTTATTAGAATTCGCGGGAAATTTTAATTTTGATTTTGTATTGAAAAAAAATAATTTTAAAGAAGCCATTGTTGTACATTTTTCTAAGTAAATAATATTCATAAAAAAACCTTTAAAATTCTAATTCAGCGAAAACTACCTTTGTAGACCATAATTAAATGCCAACGGTGTTTTCAGTACCAGGCACTGCAATTTGATCAAGCCCCCCGGTCAGGCAATTATAAAACTAGCGGCCCGCCGCACTAAGGGTTTCTGTGTCCACACTACTGCACCTACTCCTTAATGGATACCTAGATTGTGTGTGTGTATGCGTGTGTGTGTGTGTGTGTGTGTGTGTGTTGTGTGTGTATGTGTCATTGGCGTCGTGCTCGACCCAATTATTTTACGGGGAAAATTGATGTCGGAGCTCCGTGTGCATGCCTGCAACAACGGTGCGCACGTCGTTTCCCTTTCCGCTCAATGGCTGCGCGAGTATATAGCATGCACCGGTCGCTCGCGGTCTGAGTGCAAGCGCGGAATGGCGAATATAGACGCAGAGGGAGAGATGGCACGGAGACGAGAGAGTGAGGCAAGGACGACGTAATAAAGAGGAGGGCGGAAATGAGGAAGGAACGAAAGGGGGAGAAAGTCGCCTAATTATTCTGAATGGCAGTATATACTAAATACACGTTTGCGAGTCGGTATATGTTATAAGTGCAGTCTATACGGTACGTACTCGTGATGTATATCATTTGCAAAAAACATATTAGCTCACAAAAGGTACAATTTAGTGGTTATATGTTTGTGGTATGACCTTTTCACATCCTTCCATCTTAATTATCGGGCTTTTTCTTTATAACATCTAATATAAAAATATCCGTTCATCGTTGCGAAGAATAAAATGTTAGTATTTTTATAAAAAATAAGCGCGTGCATCGTTGACAAAGACAGTCCCCGTGCAAAATCGGAAAGCATGAGCGAGCGTGTGACCCAGCGAGCAAGAGAGACATCAACGTCGACGCAGCACTTAGCGAAAGTGTACACGAGGGAGCATGAGGCGGTACGCGTGCGCGTGCGCCACAGCTCCACACTCGCGTCGATATATCGGATGTTCGCGCTTGACAAGGAATCCGGCGCAATTAGGCGGACACACCGAGAGCGCGCGCGCGCGCGCTTCGCTGCCAATTATTCCCGGCAGAGATGCGCTTACGCATGCTAGCGAGAGGGAAAGACGATGCAGCGGAATCAAAACGGCCTTTATTAAAGCTATTATCGACGATGCTAATGGTCTTGCCTGGCTACTACAAGGTGAATTTCGCGGAAGTGTATAAGAAAATTACGCGCGAAAAGCAGTTTTCCAGAGTGGTTGCGTAATGTAATTTGAGACTGGCATTAAATTTTTCCAGGTAAAAAGTGTTTTCGTAAACGGAGATGGTCTCTGATAAACTCACGGTATGAAATTTTTTTTACCCGTAGAATACACAATATACCTGTGAACGGTTTTAGTTTTCCATTTCTCATTTTTTTAAATTTAAAAACATTGCTAAGTAAATGTGGATGATTTTGAATTACGTGTTTATTTGGTAGTTTACGTATTAGCAACTGATACATGTGCTATTGATATACAAGGAGCAATAAACGTGGTTCAGTAATTCAAGTACAATTTGAACGTCCAACAAACGATCTGTGATTGTTTTAAAATTCCAGCCCATCTAAATAATGCAAGCCTACCAAATAAGGGTTATGTACCATAAATACTGATGTATACCGCGTCAAGTTTCGAGGTATCTGTTAATTTCGCACCATTATCTTTAATATCTTTACTCAAGACTGAAACACACACACACACACACACACACACACACAACACCAAAGTACTAAAACGGTTATTACTATAACTACGCTGGAAAATTTATGACTCGCGCTCGTAAAACACGCATCTATGCTCACGTACGCACGCGCGGTTCTCGCCTTACGCATGCCCCACGCGCGCTCTGTCACATGTACAGTCTAAGCCCGAGGATCTGCTTAGGCTCTGCTCGCTGTATACACGCACTTTTCGCGCAATCCGCGCGCGTATAACTTCATCTTATAATCACCGGCGCGAGTTCGCTCGCGCGACCGCCGCGGCGGCTGGAAACGAAGAGTCTCTTTTGAAGGGAGAAAGTAGCAGGGGAGGTCCTAAAGTCGTGCCAACTGCAACTTAAACGCAGCGTAAAATGCGAACGCGTAATTCCCCGGCATTTAATTTAACTTTCGCGCTAAGTAACCACCGCTGCCGCCGCCCCTCAAGGAAGAAGGCATTATCGTATACGATGGCCTCTCTCTCTCTTTCTCTCTCTCTCTTGCTCTCTCCCGCGGGTGCGCGTGCGTAATCCCTTCTCTAATTAAGCTTTGTCTGGAGTGTTTTTTTCTCATTCGAAGTCGAAACCTCCTACCGCGCCACCCCCGCCAGCGCTTGCTTTTGCGCGATTCCCTTTCACATAATGCCTGCTAGAAATTTTCCACCCCTTTCGCTTCTCCTCCCTCTTTCTCTGTATATACACTCCCGGCAAACATAATAGCCAACCTTTTTTTTTCTTCTCTCGCACTTTTTTTACCAATGCTTTTTCTTTTCTTGCTAGTTCTTTGTTTCTCATTCTACTCAAAGCATTTTAACAACCTTTATAAAAAAAGCGTAACTTTTAGCCTAATCAACACTTTGTTTGCTAAAATTATATATTTAATATACTGTCATCTTGTATTAAAAGTGTCAAATGCCAAACTAATATATGCTTAGTAAATATGTTTGTCATTTTAACAAGAATCAAAATTTTTAATCTCTATTGTTGAAAATCTTGGAACGCTTTTGTAAAAAGATATGAGATGATTTTGAACTTTGATTCTAAAATAGAAGGCGCATATCAAGTTTCACTAGAATATCGGAATATTCGGAATGTCTGGCAGGGATTCTAATTATCAAAATACGGGAATATAAGGGTGGGTATCGAAAATTAGAAAATATATACATCGCATTTGATTACCAAATTTTAATGTGTTTAGTTTTACTGTTAATAAACTTTTATAATTATATTCCTTACAAAATATTCCATAATAGTTCAAATAAAGTATTATACTTTCATCAGTCTTATTCACAAAATAATAATTTTAATTAATATTATTCATCTTCAAGGCAATATGAATTTTCGTTTAAAACTGTACAAAGTTATTTTAGTGTAGAAACGTTTACAGGAAGTGACGAAGCAGGGAATACAAAACTGGCACTTATGCTGGACATGCGAGACGAGCGCGACGAATTGACGACACACTACATCAATCGATTGAAATTACTATCCTGCACTGTAATTATGTCCGCAGGGTCTTTTCTTTTATTTTGTTTATGCTTATTCACTTACTTTCGAACTTTCCCTTATTAATTTTTAATTCACTAAATAAACTATCAAGTAGTTAATTTCTCCACAAATGGAAGACTTTACTCATTAATGAGAGTAAACACTATAGTTTTTCGCCAATATTTTATTTGCTTTACTGATTATTTTTCGAAAATATATTTTAAATAAAACTGTATGGAATATTCTATGCCTAATGAAGTAAAGAACCAAGTGATAAAATAGAAAATATCAGTGATTTGGTATGATTGTACAATGTAAATAAAAATGTTATATTAATATAACAGTTTAGCTACAACAAAATAATTTCTTTATCATTTCCTTTGTTTGATGTTTACACAGGTATCTTTTCAGAAATATGTGGACAGCGGGTGGCAGGAACGAGCGCAAGAATCCCGCGTCAGCATTCCTTGGACACTTGTCAAGGCAGAAAAAGCGCAAAAGAAAGGGTAAGGGAGAGAGAAGAGAGAAAGAGAGAGACGGCGAAATTACGGGGCTAGTCGGGAGTTATTGTTATGCGCGTGTAATGAGGTATATTACTGTTACCGTAGCCGGTATATTTAAGGCTCGTATACTCGCGCATCCTACCCCAGAGGCCGTTCCATAAATTCCTGATTTCTTTCGTCTTCCCCCTCTTTCTCTCTCTCTCTCTCTCTCTCTCTCTCTTTCTCTCCTCTGTACGTTCCCTCAGTCGCGCGATACTTTCGCAGGTAATACCCGCAGAAATTCGAAACTCCGCAACTCTCGCTCGCGCGCGCGCGTATCGGTTTTAACGCCGCGAGCGCGGCTTGCGCACACGCGCTTCGCCCCCCAATCATTACTCATAATGAGCGAATGCGTGCTAGAGTCTCGTTTGCCAATTCGGCACGCTCTTCTGAAAGAGAAAGAGAGAGAGCAAGAGCGTATATTTACAACGCGTGCGCGCGCGCGAGATGTGGAGCCGTAACCTTTCTTAAGTGATTCGTTTAAAATGGAAAAGTCGACGCCGTTGCCGCGTGTCATTGGGCCGCTTTTTATAGCGCGAGCCGCGAGCCCCGAGGGCGCGGCGCCGATTGCCCGGCCGCTTTAATTAGCACGAAATCGAGGGAGATGCCTTGCTTTGCCTTTTCTCTTTGTAACAACTGTATATTTTGTTATCGATCGCTTCGGGTTAACGTTAATTGAAGTGTTGTGGGTACATATTGTAATAACTTATAATAATGCTATAAAATGAATTGACTTGTTTGCGAAAGTTGTGCGAGACGCGCAAATAATTTAATGCAATTACCGACGTACCGTTTTTTAAGTCTTTGTTATCGTGTTACCGAAATCACGAATTTTTATTCTCACAGGTTATTCATTCGATATTTACAGCGAACAAAATAATGCCACGGATGTAAAAAAAATGAAAAGTTTATTAAAAATCAATAATGGCAATTTTTCATAACAAAAGTATTTTCAATCGCAGTATTTTGATTCTCTCAATTTTTTTTATTTTTATTGAAAAAATTTACTGAAAGTCAATAATGGCTATTATTCATAACAGAAGTATTTTCAATCGCAGTATTTTGATTCTCAATTTTATACAACTCAACGTTTTATTTACCTTTTCTTACATAACATTTTTTTCATACCGAATGAACTTTTGATAGCTGAGAAAAACATCGGCGAAGCCAAAAAAATATCACGTGACATGTTGAATTTAGTCAAATTGCGATAGCTGCATTATGCATGAACCTGCTTTCGCAGTTCTCACGCGCGAAACAAAACGATACGCGAACGGGCTAACGGCATCAATGATTATAAAATTCCCTTGCTTAGTCAAATAAACATGAGGCTCATCTGCGATCGAGCGCGTGGCCAGCATAATAAAACGTGACTTGCCGAGAGCAGCTTGTTTTTCTAAATCGTCGCGTCGCGGGAAATGGCAAATTATCCGCGTCAAACGTGACGTCCAAACGTAAAAGGCAAAATCAACGAAAGCGAGCGCACGCGCACCTATAATACCGCAGCCGTGTGGCGCGTGGCGCTGGATAACGAGGCTCATTTGCCGCGGATAAGGCGAACTGCACCGCCGCCACCGTTGCCGTCAAGTCCTTGAGGCACATTAGTCTTTCGGCGATGTGGAGGGAATGGCTTCGCGCAGCCTACGCATCGAGCGATACTATAACCGTATGTCAGGTGGTGTGCGGCCGAATTCCTTTAAAGCTTAGTTTAGAGGTGAAATCCATCTTGATTCGGCGAGAGGGTTCGCGTCTTCGTTAGTCCCTGTAGGGGGAGAAAGTGCGAGAGAGAGCCTGATGCTGGCTAATTGGCATTCGGCTCTTTGAAAGTTCCACGCGGCTGCGTGTATATCGAGAGCCAGGAAGAGGAGAGAAAAATATCTTTGAATTAAACAACGCTTCATTGTAGAAGGTGCCGTATAATTTTCAGCATCATGTTATTGTAAAAAGAGAAACGTCGGAGAATCAAGCGTTGGAAACGTACTGAACCATCGGAACGATCTGTTTTTTTAATAGATTTAACGCGATTTATAGGAATGTAAATAAAATATTTTCAGGTTTTAAAGAATCTCACAATTTTGTTTTTTATAAAGTAAAATCTTCGAAGAGATTTATTTACATATTTGACCGCTCCAAAGCATTACGTAAAAATAAAATTTAAAAATTTGCAAGGCAAAGACGAACTGACGAATTAAATGTATAATGTTTTTATACATAAACTTTGAGAATAATTTATAAAATTTAACTAAATCTTAAAGACTATTTTTATTTGTAAAAATTAATTTGCACTTGGATGTTTTAGTTTTAAACATTTGTTTACTTTACACTTAAAATGATTTCATTCAACCGAGACAATTCATGTGAAACTAATTTGTTTCATAACATAAATTTTAAATTTATTTTTGATTGAAAACTACATGAAATGAAGAAATCTAGTCTGTAAATTTACTTAAGCTCGTCATTCGTTACTCGCCTAAATAAACATTCGAATCTAAGAACAACGCATTGGAATCTGAAGATCGTACAAAGAAAATACATGTCTTGAGTAAGTTTAGTGACATTAATGACTTGTCTGTAATTAATGTTTCTTCGTTTCCCCTCTTTTTGAGAGATTAGTAAGTTACTTTCATTACATTAGTCACATTGTACTATAAAGCACGGTGCTTATGTCAAGTGCATATATTTAGAACAAAAGGAAAATTAGAAATTATTTTAGGAATAAGTATTCGTCAACATTTAAATTGGTTACAAATAACAAAGTATAAAACATCTGATAACTATGCGTATTGGATTCACTCCAAAATTTGCTGAAATTGTTTCGGAGTATTTTTTAACAATTTATCATTAAAAATAACGATCACTTTGGATGAAAAATAATAAACATAAATATAGACATGAACATTTTGTGTACTATTTGTTTTAATTAGTTTTAATTAACTAAAAAAGTCCGAGCAAAATTTTACCACGAGCTTATTTCAATAAATAAATTTGAAGTGATCCTCCATTAGGGAAGCTCTATTAGCGTAATTGAATAAAAGTGCATCGATAACCCAACAAAGAAGAGGGCAGGCAAAAAAGCCCGGGATAATTGATGAGTCCTAGGCTCTCGCGCGGGGGATATTTTTAGAGAAAAAGGGCCTAAAAACGCGCACCGCGCCTATCCGTCGATTCAGGCTCGAATTACCGCGGCTTTTAACGAGCGGAGACTTCGTTATACGCGGAAGAGAAAGAAGCGGAGAGCCGACAGAGAGCGAGAGCTAGAGAGAGAGAAAGCGCGCACAAGCAGGGTGCGACGAACGAGAAAACGCTGCGGAAGAGAGAGAGAGAGAGAGAGGGGGGCGGGAGGGAGAGAGCACACGGGTGCAGAGTGAGTCGTGTTACTAAGCAAATGCATGCCACGCGCGCGGCGCGCATTAACCGCATTAAAAGCCGAGGCCGCCCGTGCCAGTATGTGTATATATATACGTGTATACACGTGTACGTGTGAGCCGCACGTAGGCCGTAGATTCGAACGCATGCACGTGAAGCTGCCGCCCGCGTCGTCGCTAGAAAGCGTCGCGCCGGAAGCGAGCGCGCAGAGCGCGACTAATTGGTGAACGGCCGATGACAACATTCGTCGACGTCGTACGCGCGAGCGTAAGACCAAGAGACAAACAGCGAGTCATCGATTGATGTGTGCACGCGCTTCTTTTCTTATGGGAGAAAAGTCAAAGTACGAAGCTAGAATCGTTCTCTTCTCCTTTTGTCGGAAGAAGATATCCGAGGTAATCGCAATTAATCGGTGGTTTTTTTTTTTTTTTTGTTCGACAACGTCTCCTTCTATATTTATTCAGCATAATGGAGTTGTTATTCAAGTGATCGTGTGTATGCTCGGTAACTATACCAGAAAAGTTTCAACGCGGTAGAATAATAAAAATAAAGTTTTCATAAGAAATGCATATGAATAATAACTTGATAACTATGTCTTCTTTGTGCGACTAGCTAAATGAAGTATATCCACCTTTATAACGCTGGTATTTTGATTTATAAGCTGTATAACTAATATTATATAAAATATTAAAACTGCATCATTTTTAGTGAAACCAATACACTCTTTATTTAACTTTCCTCCGGTACAAAAATGGCTATGATTTCGAATAGAAATTCCTGCAAATTAAAGTAACGAAATTATCAGACTTTGAGTTCTACTGTAACCGATACTGTAACAGATATTGTTTATTCAACATAAACAAGTTAACAATTATTACACAACACGCGCGGAATTAATCGAAAAGTACGCAGCAGCAGCGAGTTGAATTCCATACGGGAGCGTGCAAATGCTCAAAAGCGCGCGTCGCTAGCGCAGGCGCGCGAGAGTTAACAACCCTCGGAGCTCTACAGACGACGAGCCTGCGTACACTGTACGCGTAATACACCCACACACCCACACGCATACGCACACTCATATACATAGGGATCTTACGCGTGTACAAGCAGAAGGCTCAACAACTACTTCGCGATAACATGTTGACTCTCCTATCGAACGCGGCGCAAGGCTCTCCTATGTATGTGCATACATACACCAGTGGGAGAGACAGAGAGAGACGGAGGGGAAAAGATGGTTAATGTATATCCAGCAAGCAATAGTATCTTAGCCGAGTCTGCAGCAGTATCATTACAATATACTTACAGTACTCTCCATGTCCACGCGCGAAAGCTCTCACAACTGCGTCGAAAGAGGAGCTTACAATTTTCCAGTTTAAAATTTTATTTTGATCTATAGGATTTCATTGCGATTCCAAGTTATGTATTTGCCGACTTAAATGTAGAATAATAAAATAATTAATTTTTATTCTCGTGAAACACGTCTTTGTAAATTTAGATAAAGTTAGTATTTTTCAACAATTTTTTAGATATAGTAATTTAATTATTTTTCGGTAAGGTAGAACTATGGTACCCCCTTAAATAAAAAGAGCAATGTAAAAATAACAACCAAGTTTACTTACTCAAAGCAAGCGATTATATTCTAGAGACGGGAATAAAAGTAGAGAAACGAACAAGACAATAACTGTTTTTAATAATTAGATATTGAAAATAATATTGATACGAAGTTTGTTTATTCTTTGACTAAGTAGGTCATATTTAAAACGATGATTACAAAACCTTTATTTTTTACACTTCTCGAACTCTGATATTTTTACGATACTTTTATTATTCCATCGTAATATTTTACGAATGACAAACGTAAATAGAATACTGAAACCCGCAAATGTTCAGTATTTATATTTTAAGCAAAAAGCTTATTTTTGTACACAAAAATAAATAAAAATAGATTTGAAACGCAACAGTTTTATAACTCACGTTTAATGACTTAATTTCATAATCCCATTGAAAAGCTCAAGACTAAAATCCCAGTCTGCGGTTCATTCATAAGCTCACTTCATCCATCTTCCCAAGCGCAAACCCGGCTCTCTCCTCGACTTATCTACTAGTAAGTCCGCGGAATTCGCGACATCCTCCTCGCTTCTCATACATCTCCTACGCGCACGCGGGTACTAGTTATACGTGTGTGTGTGTGTGTGTGTGTGTGTGTATATATATAAAAGAAACACTCGGCCGCAATCGCGAAAGGCAGTGCCGCCTTATAAGTATATCGCTGCCTCCCTGCTCGCCGCACCTACCGCAGCGCGCGAATCACGGAAACGTACGTCGGGTGTTTGCGCCGCGCGGAATGAACGCGTGTTCTCGCAAGAGTGAGAGAGAAAACGCTACAGCATCGATTTACCGCGCGTACGTAGGCTGCTGCGGGTGCGGTCGCCGTGCGATGCGTGTGTGTCGATTGCTGCTTAAAGAGGAGGATGCAAGGAAGACGTTGCGTGTGTGGGGATGGATGGATTGTGGAAGAATCTCGTAACAGTTATCTTTAGGGCTTTTTTATAATTTTCTAGTTTGGGTGGTTATCGACACATGCTGTTTATAATAATGATTTCAAATATACTGATATTAGTCTCGGAAAACTACGAGCACTGCGGTAATGTTCCTGAATATCACGCAATACCTACTATGACTTACATCGATATTTCGTAATTTATGTAACATCATACGTAGAAATCCGTTTCATATGATGGTTTATTTTGTACTCAAAAATTTTGCATGTATTTTTACAACTATAGATCAAAATTTCGATTTTTCAAAAATTGTCAACATACCGAAAATGATTTGCTAGTACGTGTACTGTTACGAGAAGTCTTGAGATATCAAAATCGTAGTAAAATAGACTAGAATAGTCAGTCAATAGGTC
>JAYJLV010091092.1:0-13092 GCA_036873485.1 Torymus texanus | reverse complement strand
TATATATATCTTGAAGAAAGATTACCGCGCGCGTCGTTGGTTCCGTAATTTTCTCATCACACACCCTCTTCAGTGCTCTCGATTCCTCGTTTCGGCCGTCTCGAGTCTCGTTGCCGGAATTACGCGCACACAGCGTTTTAATGGGTTCGCGTGGAGTCGCTCGATACCGTCGTAAAAACCCGCTTGCCGAAGCGGAGAAGGTTTTACAGCCCTGCTTTGCTCTCTCGCGCGAGTGCAGAAAGAAAAAAAAACGCTCGCGCGAAGAAGACCAACGATGACGATGCTTCAGTGTACGGGTGTAAATATGTACTTTTTCCTCGAATATGCATGTAGTCGTGTGGAGGTCCGGTTACGTTCTTGTTTACGCTGAGCCGAATGTAAGCTAGATTTCACAAGTATGCGGGCTTGGTTAAATAGTTATGGTTGTTCGTGGTGCTTGGTATAATCTTGCAAGAATTTCTGTTGTTACTTTTCCAACTCTTTATTATGTTCATGATATATTCAGGATGGGCGAGCATTGTTGTTTTGACATTTTAAGTGAATTATAATTGAAAAATAACAATTTCAAGGGTTAAAATAAAAATTACGACTTGTAAATACAGTAGAATTAATTATATTAGGTCATTCCAATATCTGAGACGTACAAGGAGTATATAAAAACTTTAATTTTAGTTGTCATCTGCCTGCCTGCTTTGTCATTATGTTGTCTTTGCGGCTATTCTACGATTTTAAATTTAAGTTTATTTGTATCCTCAATGTTTTAAACAAATATATGAAAACCATTCGAATCCCTACAATGATTGGCAAGTATAAAATTAATGAAAAAAAGTAACTCGCGAGTTGTCCCTTCTTTAGCTCGCGAACAAGTTATCACTTTTTTGTAGCGCCATTGTATTGTTACCTTCCTTAACTCGCAATCGAGTTGTCATCTTTTACCTCACAACAACAACGGAAACCGGGAGAGAAGTCTAAGCATAGCTCTAAGACGTTCTAGTAATCATGCTTGCCATCGACCCGGGAATATGCGGAGGTAGTCTGCTGCATGTAATGCTTATTGTTAAATGTAAACTTAAATATAATTTTAATAAGTAATTGTACACAAATAAATAAAATGAGAAGATGACAGATTTATGTCACTTATGCTCTAAAATAATATACGGTTCTCATGATTTGAGAGACTCATTATTACACGGCTAACGCTTCGCGGGCAATAATGGATCACTTAATTCACACGTAAATCACAAACTTGCTAGTTCTGAAAGTATTAAAAAGAAATTTAATTGATTCGTTCTACGTGATAACTACCTTAAATGTCACTTAATCCAATGCGTAAAATGAGTAAAAAGCCATAATATTATGCACAACATTTTGATTGCAATAGGAAATATGATAAAATCATTAAATAACAAAATAAACTTTTATTTTATATGATTCTAATGACAGCATACTTATGTTATTAATCAAATGAGATACTACTAATGATCTGGCTGTCTAATGGTATACTTCACTGTCTAATGGTTGATCCTCAGTCTTGCGAATGAGTATAAGTAAATTCACTCTTTACTTTTAATAATAAGTTTCTTAAATCCTCGGAAAATTTCGAAGGGAACAATTCACATTTTAATAATTTACACTTTTTTATCCTCTATTCTGTTTTACTTTTGTTACATGATTTTTACTATGTCGCGTTACTATTACGCTCTTATCACTATCATATTCTATTTTTGTACATATTTAATATAATATTTTTTGATTCTTCAGTTAACAAGAGTCCTTAGTCTTAATAAACCCTATTCTATTCTATTCTATAATATCTAACACTAATCTCTTGTCATAGCTATAATGATTGATACTTTTATCCTGATCATTTCAATCGATAGAAACTCTATCTATAAAAACTATAGATTCCTATCCCCACCGTTTTTTCCTTCCTCTTTTCCCCTCTTTCTCTCTTAATTATCGCTGGCCATCGCTTAATCGAGAGCATAATACGCGCCGAACGTCCGTGTGCGCTTGCGACAGACGTTTCGGGTCCGCGTGCGCGCGCCGCGCAGCCGAAATCAGCGCGGACTCGCTACCGGGCCATTCGTCTTCCTCGCTATCTCGCCACGTGCGAGATCCCTCCCCTCCCTTCGCTTCCTCGTTCTCGTCCTCTCCCCTATGCTACTTCTTCTTCCGAGGGCTAAAATACGAAGCACCATTGTCTTTTTCCCTTTCTCTTCTACCGGTGCTTTATAATGTCTTCTTAATCGCCACTGAGATCCGAAAGAGAGACACTGCCAGGCCAGTAGAGATTTACGAGCGTCCTAGACTGTCTCTCTCTCTCTCTCTTTCTCTTTCACTCTCTTTCCCTCGTCTTCGTACTGCTCTTTTCGCAGGAGTGCACGAGCTCTCTATCTTTCGTTCGTTCCTCGGTGTGCAGCGCTCGAAGTCCTAAAATTCTTGCTCGTTACTTCCTTGAGTTTCTGATAAACGGGAAATATTTCTCAATTAAGCCGCCCGTTCGGACGTGAAAATGCGAAAGGCCATTGTTCCATTTCGAAGAGATCTCTTGAAGGTAGGAGAAAACACCCGGGATTTGTTCGTTTGGGTCCGGTAGTATGTATTAAATTTTAAATAGTTTTATGAACATAAAATTAACGGTAATGTAAATAATATTAATTCGCAAGTTTATAAAAATAGGAAAATTAATTTGTATACAAATTTAATTTTTCCATATTCATATAGTTTACATTATAAAGCAGACAATAAGTTTTCATTAAAATACCTTTCAATTTATTACTTCAGTACTTCAATTACTATTACATATTTAACTGAACCAAGTGGATATTTTTATTGTAAAATATTTTTCAATTATGGATGTTGCAAATTATAAAATTGGTTTATGCTATTCTAATAATCAAATGTTGCAATAAACATAGCTTATTTAGGTTATATTTCATTTTTATATTTTGAATTGATATATTAACAAATTATAAAATTTATTAAACGTTGAGGAAATCATATTCGTCTCAATTTAGTAATGCAGAAAATGATATGAGAAGATTTTCTATTTATGTAAGCCGCAAACTCCGGAAAATATTACGTATACAGAAGGACCGAGGACAAATCGTCGTGGAATCATCTTTCACAACTGCAGACAGATGGACTAGATACGGCCACCGTATTCTCCGCGGAAAATAACTCCGTCAGAATCGGAAGAGTCGACGGGGACAGAATGCACATGTCGCGCAGCTGAAAGGATTCGGCGAGCGTCTCAAATGCAGCATTTCACGCTTGCACGAAGAAGCTTGCGAAGGAAGATTTCCTTCAAAACCAAAATACATCTGAAGATTAAAGTATACAGGTTCTTGAGTAATAGTATGATGTCTTTCCGTATTTGAATATTGTTCGTATCCTATAATCTTCTTCTTCTTCTTCGCTTAGTACTTGCTTTTATATTTTCCAATAATTTTACTTTTACCTCAATAGTTTTGTTTTAATGTTCTTTGTATCGTATATCGTAATTTTACACGATTAAATTAACTATATTTATTTTTAATGTATCAATATGTAGAGCACCTGGACTTGACGTGAAACATCCTTTAAAATAGCATGTTTTACAAAATTCCGATACTTAATCGGTTAAACCTATACATTGCCTTTTTGGCGTACAATGGTATAATTGATAATGTTTACTAATAAAGCTTTCTATAAGAGTTTTAATAAAAATTAATTTATAACTTCAACATAATGTTTATGTATGTATATGTATTGACGTACAATAAAATTTTTGTAGTCTTTATTATAAATTGTTTTTAGTTCTATTGATTATGCAATAGGCGAGAAAAATTTCCAACACTTAAAAATTGTATTGTGACACTGTTTTAACTACAGTTTTCCATTTTTCTTTGGGAATTGAACATTGGAAAAATGGACAAAAAACGGTAACTGAAAACTAATCAATATTTTAAGCTACCACAAGTGCCAAAAAATTTAAAGCAAATTCATTACTAGTGTAATTTTTCAATCCCGAGGAATAATATATTCTAGACTTTTTCCACCAAACCTAATCACTAAACTTTTGCACACGTTTTGTTTTAAACGGCGTTTCGAACGCTCCCAAACGCTTTTAACTCTTACCACTGCATTTCCACCAACTCCCTTTACTCACGCCTTTGCGTATCGCGTATACGCGTTTTCCAATAAGTTTCTTCCTCTCTCTCCTGCGACAAAGTAGTTTTTCCACATTTGCGCGGTCCTCACGAACGAATGTAGGCGTGCGATAAAAATGCGCCCCAGGCGAGCTGTGAGAGAAAGTGCCTCTCTTTCCCTCTCGGTGGAAATGTATCTATATATATATATGTATATACTGCACGCGACGGAGGAAGTTTAGAACCGTGTGCAGTGTATGTGTGTATATCGGGAACAAACCGATGAGAGAACTCCTGCTGCACTGCAGCGCGGTGAGAAAGGAAAGCCGAAGTTGCAGGGGCAACGCGACGATGAACCTCTCAGCCGCGTTGTCGCATCGTCTCGGAAATTCCATTTCGTTCTAAATAAAAAAAAAACTTCACGGTCGATTTTTCAAAGCGTTGCTACTATACTGGTGTGCTTGAGTTGGCGGACGGTAGTGTGAAAAGGTTCGAGTAAGTGTGTATGTGTTTTGAGATGGTGATCGAGTGAAGTGAGAAGCGAATGTGAGAAAAAGTGAAGTTGAAATGGAATGAAAGCTATATTAGGTGTAGGACAATAAGCTGGAAAACATTAGCGCTTAGAAAGTAAATGAATCAAGTTAATAGAATAATTGTGGAAATAACTTTGTAAAGAAAAGAAAACTCAATGTAAAACAGCTTTTACAAATTCCAAACAGGATTCTAAACGGAAGCTTCGAATTAAGGTTTTTTTCCCATTTTCTCTGTTACACTCACTATCAAGTAACATATAGAGCTTCGTTAGTATACACTTGCACCTGGAGATCCGAAGTATCCGTGCAAACGAAAGAACACCACGAAAGGATTCGAAGAAAGAGTATATATATCTCACTCTGAAGATTTTCGATAATGAAAGAAAAGTCGCGCCACAAAGGCTCTTTCTCTCTCTCTTTCTCTTTGCTCTCAACGACCATCGTACTCGGAGCGCCAGATGAAACGGCTCGAGCATGGGAAATAATAATAACAACAACAACACAGAGGCGAGAGAGAGAGGAAGAGAAAAAAAAAACGTGAAATAGACACCGGGATATAGAGAACGAGGTGTGGCGCAAAAGAGCCGCGCGCACTCTATGACGCCGTGCGGTGCTATACACCCTTTCTTTTTCCCCCTTCGCTTTTCCTTCGGGTTATCGGTTTCTGACACGCTGTATATACACGCGAGAGAGAAAAAGTACTTCACGACCACAGAAACCGCTTGCCGTCTTTTCGCTCTTCTCTTTGCTCGTGCAGTTGTTTCTTCGTTTTCGGACTCGTTGTTACCTCGGTTCCTAGAAAGCACATGTGTGCGAGAGAACACCAGCAGTGAGATTTTGTGGGTGCAATGGTGCTCTGGCCAATTTCGTGGCTCTCTATACGGCCGCTGAATTGTGTTCGAAGGGAGTTTTTTTTGGCTCCGATGTTATTGTACGTACGGTGGTGGCGAATATTCTTGATGATGAATTAAAGAGGTGGAAGGGAGTGTTAAGCAAGAGTTGATTAAAGAAGGTAGAATAGGGACAATGGTTTAGAAACATGTTTTTGTTTTCGTTACAAAAAGATAGTTTTTAATGGAATTGATACAATTTGAAAACAAAAATGAGCATGATATAATATTGTTATATCTATTTTCGAAGATTTTTTGGAAGAAAACATACATACAAAAAAGATCTGTATTATGCATTCATTTTTCTATACAATTATTGAAGTAGTCGACTGAAAATGTTATATAATTTCCTAGGATATTTAGTATCTTGTTTGTATAAAGAATAGTGAGTTTGAATATAATTACAGAGTTGTTTAATAAAGTTGTTACAACAATTTCTTGACTTTTTCAGCTGACAATGTTAGATTAGAAGGAGAAAAGTAAACTTGGTAGAAAGAGATGGGGGACAGATTGACGGGTGTACATAGTTCGAGTCCTCATTTGCAAGAGGCCGGCACAGTGCACGCGGGGTAATGGCTCAAGTTTCGAGGTCGTCGGCTTGCACATCTATCGTCGCAAGGGAGTCTGTGTGTTTCCCCTCCCCTCTGGCTGTACCCTCGGCTCTCTCGAGCGTCTCTGATTGCGCTTGCACCACACGGCCATTAAAATTACGCGTTTGCTAAATGCTCCCGTACTTTGGTTTTGGACATTATACGCGTGATTTATGCGTTGAAATTATAGGAGAAACTGGTTACTATAGCGGTACTGCTTTTTCATCATGTTGAGTTTCTTGCGAGAAAATGGTTTAATTTTGTCTTTTTGTCAAAGTCCGTATAGAAAACTATTGTTTATATGTATAGCGCTTGAGTACTTATTTATTTTGATAATAAGGAAAAATTTAAACAATAAATTCGGGCTAACGCGAGTTCTTTCGCTGAACCGTATAGTCACGCGAAATAACAGGTGCACAATAAAAAGTTTTCAAATTTGATTTCCCAAGGCAGGTGCAGAAAACATCGTCCAATATACAACAGCCATGAATTATATTAAATAGTGTATAAAATGAAGTTTACAGATAGAAAATAAAAAACAAAAATAGTATTAATGAGTGTGTGTATAAGAGGGAGGGAACGAGTTATTAAATGAGATCCGTATTAAAAAACACGTCGATTGCAAGCTCAGATGACTGTAGAGGGAAGGCATAATACTGTTATGTATACAAATTTGTCATTATCTGTTACCATATGCCAGCTAGCGAAGTCTTAACACATTAAGAAGAAATGTGTTAGTATGTGAAGCCTCTATAAGTCAAATATCCTCAAAATGACTGCATTTCGTGTATGTGTGCGCACCGCTTATAGGTGTGTTACTTTTAAATTTAGTAATATGTTTGCGACTATTTATAAATGCTTAGAAAACGAAACAATAGTTTGTTTTATTTGTATTTTATAAATAAACAAGTTTCAAACAAATATTAAATGTGATCTCATTATAATGTAGAATCATTTTACGAATTTTCGGCCAATCGTGTTTTGGCGAAAAGCAATGTATTGTTGAGGCAGTTTTAACACAAAAGCAACAAGGGAGAAAACATTTGATGCAGAAATTTAATACTATCGCATACGATGCAATAGTAATATACTGAATATTTCTGAAATGCAATATTTATTCATCTAATTTTCTTTTTGTTATTATATTTTAATTTATAATTTTTATGAATTTTATAGTTTATATTATTATTGTATATTATATATTGTAATATTATAGTTATTAATTTTAATCGTGATAGTTACTTTCAATATTTTCCACTCTAATTAATATAATGTTGTGCAATAAACTTTATGATTCTTTTATTAAATTATTAACTTTAGAATATTATAGAAGGTTTATACGAAAGTTTTGTATTTAACTATCATCCATTAAATGTGATAGGTACTAAATAAAACTTTCATTAAAACTAATGTCAAATCCAATAAAAACGTTATAAAAAACAAGTCTGCTGTCAATAATTTGAAATAAAATCTTTTAATGAAAATCAGTGCAATAACAAGCTTTGGGAATTTTCCTGTTTTCAATAAAAAGGCACATATGAATTTCAGTAATTGAGATCCCATTTAATTGCTATCTGAACGTATATGTATGGATAACTTGCAACATATTTCAGTCAAACGAAGAATAATTGTATAAATATATTTTCCCTATTTAATAACTGAATATGCATCACATCAATCAATTGAATATCGTATTTTTTATAAACAACATAAAATTCATTATTTTTATTGAACAAATTTTATCAAATTAATTTTATGTATAAAAATACAACTTCAAAGAATTCATATAATACAGTACATAAATATTAATTTATATGTTGTTAAAGAAAAATGTAAAGAATTTAAGCATCGTAAATGTTACAATACAAAAAAGTTAGTCTGCTTCAATGTTTAGGGAGATTTTGCCAATTTGATCTAAGCAAGAGGAGTATGTAATTAGTAAAAATCCAATTATTTATTTGTTGAGTATATCAGGCTACTTATTATTTAATTGTTAACGTATGAAAACAATCAATTTTTATTTACAATTTAGCTACTTACATTATTTACAACTAGTATTATTGAGATTTATTTGACAATAGAGGTATAACAAAGATTCGCTCGTTTTACGCTTATATGGAAATCGAATAAATTTCCAAAAACAATGCAAATGGAAGCGCAGTTGAGCTATGGTAATGAAGCCAAAGGAGGGGCTAAGTGGGAAAATTGAGAGCGCAATGGCTTCACAGTAGTTTCTCCCGCTCTCCCTCTCTTCCTCTCTCGGTTTCGCTCAGTCTCTCTCTCTCTCTCTCTCTCTCTCTCTCATTCTCTCTCCTCACGTAAATTCGACGCTGCGGCGCGCACTTCTGTCCCTTGGCAAGATGGAACTCGTTGAATTCAGCCAAAATCGCAGGGTTTCTAACCTCTCTGAATTGCCACGTTCCTTTGAACCTTTCATGCTATTGGCAGAATCATACAGCGAAACAGGATGACGATATATATACATATATATACGTCGGCTAGCCACGCATAAAATTATTGCGCTGCACAATGCGGGCTCATAATTTGCAGTGGCTTTCACGTTTTATCGAATCGTATTATACCCTATACGTATTGGATTATTTCTGAATTGAATATGTTTTTCGCTTTAATTGTTTTCAGATGTCTCCCATTGTGTTTCAGTATTAAAACTGCCAATTTGTCACGCGGAAAATTGAGCACACGGAAAAAAATAATATTGAACAAAAGACAATTGATCTGACGAACTTATCGTTAAAATAATAAAAAAAGTATTCTTATAACGTGAAAATTTCATTTATTTTCTTGAACACGTGTAAGAAATATTATAACAATCTGATATTTCGTTTGCTTGGCGTGTCAACCGGGGAGAGCGTATGCCATGTGTCAAGAACAGAACTGAGCATACAGCATTTTATCAATTTTTATTGTGTTCAGCTTCATATTGCTTTCTACTCTTGTTATCTTTTCAGTTCATTCTTTATATAGTGATTTTCAATCTTTGAAATTTTTTATATTTTCGTTTTTGTCCTAGTATGAGAGAAAATTTTGTTTTAATAAAAGAAGGTCCGGTGAGAATTGAATAGAACTATGTCTACTAAAAAATAGTAATAATAGTATACTATTGTATGATATATATCGCATTGCAGTTTCAATATAAATAATAAATAAATTATCAAAATTAATAAAAGTTTCCAGATTTAATAGCCACTATAATATTCTTGAAATTGCATTGCCGCTAGCATCAAATAAGCATGACATCTATTTGTTTTCTCGTACATTAGTGTTTATGGAATAGTTGCACTTCTTTTTGATGTCAACACTTATAAAGGTAGACGTATTAATAATTAAAAAACTCTATTTTGACTAAAACTAACTTCGCTAACTTATCTAAAAAAATAAAATTGTCCACAACGTGCATTTGAACTCTAAAGGAACACGATATCTCACTAAATAACAATTTCTGCAGCTACATCTCCATTTTCACGTTTGCCCTTCTTGCACCTGTCTACCCGGTACGCGTGCTTGTGCTTACGCTTATACGTCTTCTCTCCTTGCTGTTACACCCCTGGTGAGTACACGCGCGCGTTCGCGTAAGGACTTTTTGGCGGGCGTATAACAAAGTTGGCCCTGCGAAACGCGCGAACGTGATTCGCGTGTCGAGGCGCGTCACGCGTTGCGTTACGTCGACGCGCTGAAATTGCACGTCCGCGCGCCTTTACGCGAAGAAAGCAAGAGAGAAAGAGAGAGAGGGAGTGGAAAAGAAGAAAAAGTATATGAGCGAATTTTATATACGCCCTCGGGAGAGGCAGTTGGAAAGAAAGAATAAGGAGCCATGTATACGGGTGTGACTCACGCCAGTTGCTATTATGCATGCATAGTTCTGTGAATTCGCAAGGTGATATCCTGCCTAGGCGTTATTTCCAGAAGTCTTTTCCGGATACCTTGTCTGGACGAAGTGGAGGTAAAGAGCAGAAGTAATAAACGGAATTGCTTGTGTTTATTTGAATTGTGAGCTGGAGCGAGAAATGATGTAGAAGAAATTAAAATTTAATAACTTTGGTTTATTGTCGTTATTAATAAAAAGAATCAAGAAGAGGCTTGTAAAAGAGTTTTCTGGTTCTGAAACATGAATCCTCGTACTTTGAGCCTCGTTCTTTGAGATCGTAGTTCTCTGCCATTTAGAAAACTTTAAAAATATTGGTATACCAAGACTTACATTAGTACTAACAATAATTATATAGTATTTTTAATAATTATAATAACAGATAATTATAAAGTTAAATGAAATAAGTTATTATATTCTAACATCGATAACGTTAATATAACATTTTTTAATAAAAAAATCATGCTAAGAACCGATGCAATATTTCATTAGTGTGAACTTTATAAGAACTATTTAAATAGCTAAAAAATGTTCAAATCAAAGTGCTTTACTCTTACCATGACATCTCGCTAAAACAGAAGTATTTTGAATATTTGAATAAAGCAAGGAAAAATACTTACGGATTGACGTATCGGTTGACAGAAGAGTTTGATGAAACATATAACAGAATAAAGAAGTCTTTTCAATACTCGAAGTTTTCTTTGACAGGTTTGAAAAGTTTCCTAAACTATTACCATAATATAACTAAATGTTTTAACCGATTCATGACAATGTTAAAAATTTTATACAACTATGTACTCTTTGAAATTTTATTTGATATTTATTTGACCCAGATAATCCATATCGATATTTATACAGAAAACGTCCTTTTCCGTCTTCATTTGATTACAGGAGAAAACTTCTACTGTGCATACAATCCCGTATTTTAATTACCCTTTAAAAACTTTTTAACGACTGTTTTGATTTTATTCATTGCCCTGCGCGCGCCATAAACTAAAGTTTTGACAAATATAACACCATAAACTTGCCCGAGAGGAGCTGTAGCTAGTTTTCCAATAACTTTTTCCCCGATGCGCGCATGTATTTACGCGACGCGCTTCGGCGCAATTTACAGCGAATCGAATTTGCCGAGGCGGAATTCCCTTTGCGTACGTCACCCCGTCAATTTTGTCGTTCGTAGAAAGAAAGAGAGAGAGAGAGAGAGAGGAAAAGGGAGAGCGACAGAGAGACTCGCAGACTTTCACGGGAAAACTCAATACAGTCCAAGCGGTTTTGGCTTTATTCCGATCTGCTGCTCGCGCGCGCACGAGGGGAGGAGAACTGGAGCGTTTAATGCGATACCCGCAAACGCGTCTTACTTTCCGTGAGGAAGTTTATTTTTCTGGCATCTAAGTAGTTTCCGACTTTCTTTCGTCTCTCGCGTGCGTTTTCCTTTTTTTTCACCGCGCGTTTTCCGTTTATTCGAGTTTGCTTATTTATTGAATTTTTCACGCTGCCTTGACTTTCGGCCCATTTAATTAATCTTTGCTTCTTCAGTGAAGAAAGTTTCTGCGATGCTCGGAAGTAGTTTGAAAACAGAAACGAACGAACTTCAGGAAATCTTCAGACCTGCCAGACAACTATTTTTCAAATGACAAAATTATATAATATATTTATTGATGTCATATCATACCTACCGTTTCTTTAAACGGGAGCTATTTTTTCATTTTTATATAACGTATCTGTCACTTTTGTCTCCTTGTGCACTTTTGTAAAAGAAAGCTTGCAGTTTTCTACAAACCCTTACATATATCTTTTCCATGCTAAAACAATATGTCAAGTCCAACATCCAACAAAAAAAAAACTTCGTCAACGCAACTCTTATCTCTACGCCCGTTCAAACTTCATCCACATTTCTTCTCGTTCCTCGTCTCATTCTTTTCATCCTTCCCCTATATATGCGCATACTCTCGCTCATTCTTCTGTAGCTACGACAAACGACGGGCACTCGAGCCTCATAGTAGTACGATGCGCGTTATCGCAATAATTAGCATCGCGCGCAGCTCCTGGCTGAAAACACAACTGCAAAATGCACTTTTGTGGCTTTGCTCTTTCGGCGCTTGCTCGCTCGCTCGCTCGTGTGGCTAGAGCCAAAGCAAACGTTTGCCTCGCAGAGATAGCGAGGTCGGCATGTACACCGTTGACGTAGCGGTGAGGAGGGGAAGGGGAATAGGAGGGGAAGGGGTTGGAGGTAGGAGGGAGTTTGCAAGTTTTCTAATTAGCGTTGCTGCGCCTCGAGCTAATTGTAAGCGAGCCGAAGTATCACCCGGTGATGCGAAAACGGCCCCTGGAGTTTCGACTGTATGCTTATGCTGCGTTGCATTAAATAGTCATCGAGTTATTTTCAACTCTTTGGCGTATACGAGCAATGATTGCGTTGTATGATCGATATTTATGAAGAGAAATGGGTTTTGATTTATATAAATGTTGACAGTTGTTTCTTTTACTGATTTATGCACTATAGATTATATCGAAATCATAAGATTCTAATGTTATAGATAGGGAAAATGATTTTGTATAGGTAATGTTCAATAAGTTATATATTATAAGCATATTTCATATACCTCATATATACCCACGCTTCATCGATTTTATTAGTTAATTTTATTCTTTGGCACTTGAATTTCTTAAATTTAATCTTTTAAATTAGTGACTATTAAAAATGGTATTTCAAACTATCTCATGATGTACCTATAATATATAAAAGTTCAATTCATAAAAATTAATAAAGCTTTCCTTTATAATCCCATATGATTGGAATTCGTAGTTCTTAAGCGTTTCAAATCAGTGCTAAGCCAATATTTATCCAATTTAGTATATTTAAATCTGATCAACTATTAGATTAATTTCAGAGAATATTGTAAAATAATCTTTTTCAAATAAAAATTTAATCAGACTAAATTTCACGCTAAACGTACAAGCATATATTAGTATTTATTTTAAAATAACCCTGGTAGAAATTCATCTATATGAAATGGCCAAGAAGTTAGAAATTGGCTAGTAAAACTGGCTAATTAATCGCTT
>JAYJLV010091071.1:0-13098 GCA_036873485.1 Torymus texanus | reverse complement strand
AGGTATTATATAGATGTGTATACGCATATATGTATATACGATTCTTATATATATATATATATATATATATATATATGAAAGTCATTGGAAGTTTTGAAATAGAGTGTAAATTAGTTCGCTCCGCGTGTTGTCTATTTTCTTCTCTCTCTCTCTTTCTTTTTTTTTCTTCATCACCGCGTCGTCGACGAATATAATAAAGAGCGCGACAATGGGAGTGAATTATATACGATCGCCGGGCGAGTCATTGTATATACGCGCAAGCGCGCGTACGAATAGGGGGCGGAGGTACTGCGCCGCCGTAATCGATTGTCGTTTTAATTGGAAAATTCTTATGCAAATATAAGAGAGAGAGAAAGGGAGAAAGAGGGGGAGAGAGAGAGAGAGATGGCGATTAAGTGGAACGAGAGCAAGCGAGCAAGCGCGCACGCGTAATTGCTGGTAATTAAGGAGAGGCTATTTCGCCTTATTATAATATAAGCGCGAGACCAAGCGATGACTTCTCGGTATATATGGCCATGACGACGAACGACGACGATGTTATGTACAAATGGATAAATTTCACAAGACGCCACCGGTTATCTGATCTCTGTCGTACACTGAACTTTTCGTCGTTTTCGGGGTTATGTACAGCTATTATAACGCTATAAAAAAAAGACATCGCGTTTACGCGAAAGAATTTTTTTCAGTTTTAGTTACATTCCATTTACAACAGCACTACGTCTATAAATCATTCATCATCGGTCGTTCGCGCCACCATTCGCTTTATTATCGGCAGTGTGCTAAAGAGGTGCGAACGTCTATAGCTTCGCAAATACCGTAATTAACAGATTCTTGATCGACTTCATAATCGCGTTGCTTGCTACGAGACCCGACGACGACGACGACGATGTACAGCGTTGTTACAGCAAAGAAGCCTTTGTGCAAATCATCATCAGCTTGATGTTACCTAACTAATTTTCGGGCGTATAGTATGCGATGCTCGCGGCGGGGTTTAATAATTGGCCGTGTATTATAACGCGCGCTAGAGTTCGTTGGCATCGGAAGAAGGATTAGGGTTTTTATTACGGTTGAGAAAATTTAATTTGAGAAGTTTTTTTTGCTTGTACGTATACGTGTTGTAATTTTGGATTGGATTAAATTACGTTTTCCTGCGTCTTTGTGGATACGGATAATGTATAATGTGTTTTTTTTCGGTTATATAGGAATATCTTATTGATCGCGTATATACTATAAATTTCATCAAAGTACCTATATACACATATACCTACGGAGGATTTACGTATAAATACATATATCTTTATAAAGCTACTATAACTTTAACAGCCAAAGCATATCAATAAAAAACAAACTTTTTTCCAAATCGAATCGGTGCTATTCTCTTTTTTTTTTTGCATCTCCTTCCAATTTTCCAGCCGATCATCTCGCACCCCCTCTGTGTAAAACCCCTTCTCTCCAACAACGCTAACCAGAATCCCCTCATCTCTCCCAGCGCGTTATCAAGCTTTGGGGAGAAAAAAAAAATCCGTACACTATATACCGAGAACGGAAAATAGGCCAGAGCTCACCTCCTCTCCTCGCATCAGAACCCGATCTCTCCCTCCTCTCAAAATCCAAACTCTCTCTCTCTCTCTCTCTCCCTCCCAACGATAGCGATAAATAACCCGAAAACCCCGAAAGAAGGGGGACCAGCCTCTCTCTCTCTCTTTCTCTCGTTCACGTTCCCTACCATAACCCTAAATCCGAGGGTGAGTCTCGTTCTCTCCCTCCCTTCGAAATATAAGAGGGCGCCGCGCGCCAGTGGCACGTGCTATCGATCCGTGCAGACTCTCTCTCATGGAGAGAGAGAGAGAGGCGAATCTAATTGCCGGAGGGGAGGGGAAAACGCGCGGAGGGGGTGAGGTGGGGAGAGAGGGGGTGAAGGCGAGAGATGTACTAAAAATCGAAGAAGGAAGACTACGGGAGGGTGGCCTAGATGCTGGGACAGGGAGAGAGTCCAATATCCGGGAAGAGATGTTAGTGTATGTGTGTATATATACCTGCACGCGCGTGCGATTTTTTTTTTCTTCCTCCTCGAGAGGAAGGGAGTTGTTGTTGTTGGTTTTGGTCTAGTTTTCGAGTGGCCTTGGATTGGGGTTGGCTCGCGGGGTATATGGAGAGTAGGGGAGGAGGAGAGAAAGCAGAGCGGCAAATATTTACGCGATGCTCTCGCGTCTGAATTTTTAATCTCTGGATGTTTACGCTGTCGTGTCGTTGGGGGGGTTTGCTTTGCTGCTCGACGGCGACACAAAAGATTTAGCTTTATCCGCCGTGTAGTTTACTCTTTTCCACGATGTTAGCTTGTAATTATACGTAGGATGGGGTAAGAGATTTTTCTTAATAAAAATTGAATTAATATACGTCGTGAGATATACACACCCGTCTATATTTTAATTTTCAACTTTAACGTAGCAACAACTTTTTTTTACCATATAGTAAATTCGCGCGTTTCTATATAGATATTTTCGTATAATATAAAGCCTATTCACATATACCAACGACGCGAGCACTCAAAAATTGTTACACCACTACTAAACTCCGCACCACTAAAATTTCCTCTCGCAGCAGCGTCGTCGTCCCACAATGCACCCATAGCAGCAGCAGCATCACGATGCAGCGTTTAGCAACAAAATGCCCGATGCGTAATAAACCTCCACGTATGAAAGAGAGAGAGAAAGAGAGAGAGAGAGAGAGAGAGGAAGAGAAAGAGAGAGAGTAAATCCCGTAAAGAGATACAAGATAGAAATTTAATACAGACATATACATTTTACTCGGCGGCGGCGGCGGCAGTGGCGCGTCCGTTATATGCAAGCGCGTTTTTACAAGTCGTTTACCTCGCCATAAATTACCCTTTATAATTTAATAAAGCAGGCAGCGTCGCTCTCTCGCACTTTCGGGCGATAAGTAAATTTAGCTGGAGCTTTTACATATACGTGGTATATGTGTGTATGTGTGGATTCGCCCAGCGCGCGCGAGAGAGGAAAAATAAGCGCTGGACCGTACGCAGCATGCGCGCACGTCATGTTTCTGCTCGCAGGTGAAAGAGAGTTATTGCCGCAATAAAAGTATGCACACGTGTGTGTGTGTGTGTCTGTATACCAACGAGTACGCGACGCTCTAGTTTTTAGTACAGCTTTGTCGCATAGCGGCACGCGGTATGAGTCTCTTCGAATTCGCTTTAATCGCTGAAATTTGCTGGGAAGAGGGAAAATAAGCAATGTCATCTCTCTCTCTCTTTCTCTCTCTCTAATCCTAGCGTAACGTGTATAACGTTCATTTGGTACTTTCTCACGATAAATATACATACATACACATGTATATACCGACACATCTCATCCGCGAGTCTGTCTCATAAAGATGACAAAAATCTGCGACTGAGCGTCCGTTATAATTGCGAGAGAGGAACAGAGATAGCGACGTAAAAAATAATTAGCATAACGAGGCATGTAACGCGATCCCCGGATTTTTGGAACGCGCGCGCGCGCGCGGATATTATTTCCTCGCGAGCTCTTTCTCTCTCTTTCTCTGTCTAATCATCGCGAGGCATCTGCGCACGTAGGTGTCGACGGCGTTTTCGTCGTTTTTTATGCAGCTCGAGTTTCCACGAGCCTCTCTCTCTCTCGCTCTCTCTCTCTCTCATAAAGATGATGTTTATTGCAACGGCATGTATGTGTATGTGTGTATGCGCGTACGGTTGACGGGAGAATCTGTTTCTAATTTGTAAGTAGGTACACATACATACGCGGCGTCGACAGACAGTACCCGTTATGTAAAAGTTTACACACGTTAATTTTAATTGCGATTAGAAGGTGTCCTGTGGTATTTTTACGATGGGGGGAAATAGTTGGAGATGATGATGATGATGATGATGGCTGTTGCGTAATGTGTGTATATACGGGGAATTTAGTCGTTTAGCATAGATAAGCATCGAAATAAATACACATTCCTTTGGAATTTCACTATATACATAACTTTTAACGCTTATACACGTTATAATGAAAAAGGTAGAGAGAGATAGAAAAAAAGGAGTTTTTGCTATTAACAATGGGGGCTTACAACATCCATTCAACCGTCACATTTTTCAAAATCCACTATACAAGAATACCCACACATACACATATATATGTATATATAAATTTAATGAAAACGTTTCTCTTGCAGCCCCGAGTGCGACAATGGCATTGTAAGATGTCATAACCAACGGCATATATCTGACACGTACACACACACACACTTGAACAAATAGCATGAGCGCGCGTACGCAAGAGAGTCGCGCTTGTCCATCACCAATTAGAGGAGGAGAAAAGCGGAGGAAAAGGCGGAAAAAGGGGCGAGAGAAGTATAAGCTCGTAGGAGGCTATTAATAACTCGAACTTTATTTCGTCGTATATAGCTGCTGCTGCTGCTGCTGCTGCCGTCGTTGCTGTGACCCACGTATATATATATATATTTTTTTTTTTTCATTCGCTCGCGCGTTCATTCATCCGCGCCCGTCATTAATTATGCCATAAAGTTATAGCGGCCAAGTGTCAGTGGACACCTCCGTAATTTCACAAATAATACCTTGCAGCGCGCGGAGATTCATTTTCTTGCGCGTCATTATTGTATCAATGCGCGATGCTAATGATTAGACACTTCAAGTATATAGACAATCAATCGTTACGGTGACACGCACAGATACACTCATTGCATTTTGTATGCAAAAACTGTATAGTTTCCTAACCGCGGTGCTGTCGATTAAACTGATAGATAAAATTTAAAAAAAAAAGTTCATTTTCTATTTGAGAGAGGAAAAAAAATTGAAAATGTGTCAGTACGAGTATAATTCAACGTTTGTGCGCACGACGTACATTGAACTCCGTTTCTCTCTCTCTTTCTCTCGTTATATACGAAGCTATCGACCAATTATTAACCGTATGAGCACAGCAGCTCGGCTAATTTTACGAGAGAGAGAGAGAGAGAGAGAAAGAGAGAGAGAAAGAAAACAAGAGAGAGAGTATACACGCTTTTCTGGAGAGTGAAACGAGAGGGTATAAATAGAGGCACGAAGAGAGAGAAGGCGAAGAACTAAAGGCGCTTTATTACGCGCGCGCGCCCGCTTATGTATTTTTAACCGTGATTTCGCGGACTGATTATCGAGTCACGAACTTGCGCCGAATTTTTTTTTTTGCAATGAATAATTGCAAGCAGCGTGCCGACCGAAATAGAGCGCTAAGGTATAGCTGATATGCGTGTGTGTATAAGGTAATTCTCATGCGGTTATATAGAAAAAGAAACGGAAGGTCAGGAAAAGTCGAGAGCTGTGTGCCCTTAGCCTTATTAGACGTCAACGACTCGAGTATATAGTATGTAATGACAAGCGATTATTATATTATTCGAGTTTGTTCAGCTCACGCGTCATTGGCACTTTGCTCCGGAAACGTCAGCACTCGATCCATCAGCGTAATTAAACCGGGATCTGTCTGCGTTGCTTTTTTTGTTCTTACGATACTTCAAATGTACATATATATCTGTTTCGTTTCTTTTTATTTTTTTGTACAAGCTATACTAGAGATATTAAATTTCATTAATTCTCGGGGACTACGATCGCTCGATGGGATAAGGAAGCTATTCGACTATACGAGAGCCAGAAGTGCCAAAGTCTCGTCCAGATGAATGATTCGATTAAATATCAGTATGTCATTCTCAACCCGTGTACTTTCAATTCGAACGTTTAATAATGACGCGTACTAATGTATGTGTATAAGAGCTGCAACAACTTTTATTGTTTCTTTTTTTCTTTAATTTCTGTTCCTCAGCTAAAATCACAACTTATACACAGAATTAAGTCATTCAATCCGAGTCTATACCGTAGGAATTGATCGAGTTTGCGTTTAGCAAACATCGCTTTAAATCAAACACACCCGCACCCAGACATATCACGATAAAAATTCACCGAAAAATCAAAACAACACACGAAGGAGAAAATTTCGCGGGTTATCCTTTGGGGGTGAGAAAAAAAAACACAGACACACACACAACATTCATATCGCAAGGGGAAAAGTGGCTCGCGCGATAAAGTTTTTCCGAGCGGGTAATAAATCATGCGTATCAGTCGGACGGAACGACAGTTTTATGACGTTCATCGGAGAGTTTTCAGATTTATCTTATCGCTCGTGGTTGGTTTGTGTGTCCGTCTATATATGTATTTGGGTTTGTGTGCTTTTTCGGGAAAAATTTTTTTTTTTTGTACTAAGCAAGTTTAGCGGTGTTTTGTAGGAGTAAGTGTGAGTAAGAGGGAGAGAGAGAGAAAGAGAGAAAAAAGGAAAATCGATGCGCGCTTTACGGGGAGATGTATCCTTAAAGCAAGTGAGCGTTCGGCGCTTTGCTAAACAATTCGCTGCGGTACTTGGCGGTCACGGTTATATATGAGAAAAAAAAACAATAAAGATAGGCGAGAAGTCAGGGATTCTTCTCGACACTTTCGGGTAAGGGATGACAACACACTGCTGTGCTGGAAATTCGTCGAAACCATATCAGTTGACTAGCAAAATTTTCCGAAACCTCATCACACACATTTGTCACATTTTGAAGAAGAAAGTATATATATATGTAACACTTTAGAGTATAACCATTATATATCCGCGAATTCCGACGGCCTGACATTGAAGCTACTCGGAATTTTCGTACGTACATATATATATACGCACATACACCATAGACACTTCCACAATCCCCCTGGTTTTCGTGCACTTGAGATATATGTATATTATTCCACTCACAGTGGCATGTATGTGCGTGTATATATGTCTGTATGTAAAAGAAATAAACTATACATCTATGGTGTATGTCTGTCTGTGCGTATGTGTAGTTTGTGTATATATGTATGTGCTTTTACGTGCTGCGCTAGTTTTTGTTAGTAGAAGCTCGTTATTTGTCGCGCGGGCCGCTCGAATTCGAAATCGTGACCAGTTCGGGCACGCATTCGCGAAAATCTGTATTTTTTGCCACGATGAGTGTGAGAGAGAGAGGAAGTATGCGTATGTTTTTTTCGAGGAGAACACGTTGATTTTCCAAGCGAAGGAAAACTCGACGAATGGAACTTGATTTTCGTATATATATACGTACGTATATGTGTATATGTGAAATTTCGGTTGGCGGAAGTTTTTTCGACAAATTTTTATCTATATATAGATGTGTAACTTCGTATCGCGTTTTCGAACTTTTAGCAAAATGGAGTTATATACCACGTTGGTACTTGGAAACAAAAGTTTATGACTTTTTACAAGCGCCCGTGGCTCGAATAAAAAGTTATAATATTCACTTTTTTCCTAAAGAAAAAAAGAAAAAAAACGATAAAATTCACTTGACCTCGAGATCCGTTTACTTATAGAAGAAAAAAATCTCCGAATTGAAAAATTTCATCATTGCTCTGAAATGAAAAAATCACAAGTACGTTACTGCTCCGAATTCGCGGTATACTCCGAAAAAAAAACATAACATCGCGCTCCGAACTCCAAAACAACCGTCGCGTGATAGAACACTTCGCACGCTCCGAAATATTCAAAATCCGCGAATCGAACAAAACCCTATCACTCGCACTATCTCCTATCTCTCTCTCTTTCTCTCTTTCTTTCGTAAATCACAGATTTTTCACAAGAACTCATGCGTGCCATTATGAGCCGCGACTTCGAATCCGAGATCTCGCGCACCACCTCATCCATCGCCACCCTCCTCCCCGCACTGCATAATGCACAAGAGAGTCTTAATAAGAGCTATAGGTATACGATAATTCATATTTGTTGGTTGGGTTCTCTACCTTCTCGTGCAACGTAATAACGAACCTCGAACTCTCTCTCCCGCATTTATAATCTCTTCTCGTCGCTCGTTTTATTTTTTAGACTTTTCCAACGAACACGACCAAAAGAGCCCGCACGACAAAACTAACGCGCACTTGTTTTTCTTTTTTACTCCTTTATCATACTCTTTTTTTATATATATATATCTTATATATTCTTTATATCTTTTCGATTTCAATAATCACACTCTCGCACTATTTTGAGAAAACTCTCGGTTTTTTTTGCGGATGATGATGATTTAGTAGGCACTACCTCGGGCGCCGCCATAGCAGTATGTGTACTCGTTGTAATCCATGCCGGGCCGCTGCTGGAGCAGCCCGCCGTCGGGGACGAGGTCCAGTAGCACCCCAGTCTGCGGCTGTTGATGGTAATGATGTGGATGATGATGCTGCTGCTGCGACTCATCCGAGTAGAGTTGCTGCTCGCAATGGTAGTCGCACATTGGGCGATTTTTAGATATATGTTTGCACTGTCGTCACGTCATTAGCTTTACCGAAAAATTAAACAACGATAACTGCTACTTCCGTATCTTAACTCTGTGCAACTCTCTCGTCTTATGTGTATATATATATGTAGACTTCAAATACGACGAGGTGCGCGCGCGACACTTCAAAGGCTCGCCGCACATACAGCGAGCATAATATCTTCTCTCTTCTTGCTTCGCAATAATACTACTCCTATCATCACTTTCCTTGGATAACACTATTTTATATATTTATATATATATATATCACAGAGGTCGCGTGTAGGAAAATATGATCGCACTTTTTTTTTTATATACATATATATGTATACCGAACTATACAATATACAAATAAAAAAAAAAACAAAATAATAAAGAAAAATACCCTTACACGGGTACTTTTCTCCAGTCACACGTCGCGACTATCTTTCTCGCGTTCTCGTGTATGTTATATACTTCGTCTCCCCCCGGGAGAGACTCTCCTATCCTCGCGCGTAGCTCTCTCTCAGTATGGAGAGAGCGAAAGTGGGAACCGTACGCTTACGCCGTCGGCGGCAGACTGAATCGCTCGCTCGGCGCTCTCAGTGTCAGGGATGAGAGAGAGAGAGAGTGGAGGGAGAGAAGAGAGCGCGAGTAGCAAGCGAGAAAGTGAAGGGAGAGGAGGTGGGAGGGGGGGGGGGACAACGGCGGTGGCGGCGGCGGCGGCGAGGACAACCGCCGGTCTTCGACGGAGCGCCCGCGCACGAGCGAGCGCGCGCGCGGAGGGTCGACTCGGTGAGCGAGCTCACTGCTTCGGCGGCCCTGCAGCGGATTCCGTCGGGCTCTACGTATATAGATAGAGAGAGAGAGAGATGGATGATGGGTTTCTTCTTTTTCTCGTATATATGTAGCAGGAAGGATATAGGGTATTTTTTGGAACTGAACTTGAACATGGATTTTATTGTTATGTTGTATTATAGTTGATAATATGTTTCACGTTACGTTATAAATTACACGTAATGTTTACTCGATTATCGGAAGGATTTAAGCGGTGTGTATTCGAGAAAAACACCACTTTTGTTTACCGGAGAAAGTATTTATCGAGTCAGCATTATACTATTGTATATACTATCTGTTATCAAATATGATTCATTCATCCCGAGCTTGACGACACAAACAAGGCTACTTTATAATTTCCTCCCTTACGACATACTCACGCACTTATCTCCTCTCATAATTTACAACGTGTGAATATACATATATATATAAACAGATTAAACTTTCGTTCGGTAATTATGCGTCACACTTATACATCATAGAGGTATACATACAACTCAACAGTAGCTTCGCTATACAAATAAATATCACAAAAATCTAACCTTTATTATCAACCAAATCGCCTTCTTATATGTATATTCTTCTTTTTTTTTTAAAAAAGTAAACAATCAAAACTCCGAAACTCCAGTTCAGCGCGTATACTTATGTACAACAGTGCGGGCGCACGCAAGAGATCAATCGCGCGCGGCGTGCCCTTGCGCCGTGCATGTTCCCCCCGCAGACTCCGCGAGAACTACGGTCCCGAGAGATGGCGCTGCTTGCTCCTTAGCTCGACTTTTTCGGAGCAGCACGCTGCTGACTCCAAGCCTGCATGCCTGTAATATACTTATACTGCGCCTGTTCTATTTCGCTGTTTATTTATCACATATTATATATCTATATTATGGATAACAATGTTTTTGCGAATCACAAACCCGCTTTGAGGTTACCTCGAGCTTACCGTGATTGCTTATTAGTTATTATGTATATATATATGAACGAGGCCGGCAAGTATAGGTATTTTTCTTTCGAAAGGGTGTGCCTCTGCGAGGAAGTTTATAAAAATAAAAAAAAAACGACGATGCTGCTACGCGCACGTGTGAGAATCCGGAGTTTTTGCGATATATACTTGCACGCGAGAGCGTATGTCCCTTATTTTTTTTTTCTGCACGCGAGGTCGCTCGCGCGCGTCTGCGATAAATCTATAATAACCGACACGAGCATGAAATGATACGAGGGGTATAGTATATATAGGTATATATACATGTGTTTATAAAAAAAAAGATAATACGCACAAAGATGGAAGACTTGGTTGTGTGACCCGTTTTATATACGGGCTGCTTAGTTTACGGCGAGGATATATGGATAAAAAAACGTGTATAATAATAGAAAATATTGGTTATATATAGGTTAAACGCAGTATATGGGTATAGTTGCCTAAATATATATAACAGGCTCGTGCGGATCTTTATGACTGGCACAAAGAATTTCGTACCTGGGGTACACATTATCAGTCCATAAATCCGATGCCCTTTGTCCCTTGTAAACACGCGTCTCCTAAAACTATACAACCATGACTCATTTGGTAATAATCACCAGATACGCAGCGTTACATCATATCTATACCTTCTTCACCCAAAAGATTACCTTTGCATCGTAGCATCATTGACCCTCTCTTACTCTCTCTCACTTCTCGCAAACATCTTGCTTTACGATCTTCTCTCTCTCTCTCTCTCTCTCTCTCTCTCTCTCTCTCTCGCTCTCTCTCCCTTCAAGCAAACTTTTTCTCCATCCCTCTCTCTCTCTCTCTCCCCTCTATAGCTTGCGAACTTCTGTTTACTTTGATTCCGCGTCGCCGAGCAGTCGGAATCTGATTTCGTCCCTGTCGCTTCTCTTATCGCCCGGGATTTTACTTTCGGATTTCCGCGGATAAGCTGAGACGCGCTCGTGCCGTCGCTACCGTCGCCGGTGTATATATACGCGCGCGTGCGATAAAACGAGCGAGCGAGCGGAGTTACCTAATTTTTTCGACGGCTGTCGCGTATAGCGTTTCTTTTTCTTATTCTAGCTCATGTGTATATAGCTTGTGCGTCTCCGGGCTGTTTGATTTATATATATTGTGACGCGATAAAAAGTTTCGTATACAAGAACGCGTATATATACACTGTAAATGTGTGTGTATATGGAAGCATTGGATTTTTATCGATTGCAGTTTTGTGTTTTGCTGACACGTTGATGTGTATATTATAATAATATATCGTTTGTACGAATAAATGTTAGATGTTGAAGTATATATTGATTTTGTGAATGAGAAAATTATAGTTGTGGGTTTCGCGTTAAATATATGTATGAGATATAATAAGTTAGGCTAGTATATATGCGGTATTGTAGATACGATGTGTATTACACAGAGTCAACCTAAATATATAATGGCCGATAAGATACATTTTTAATGAGTAGCACATAATTATTAGTATATACATCACGAAAGAAAATATGATAAGTTTCTCCGTAATATATATCATATACTTGTGCAATATTCATTTATCAAAGGTTTAAAAATACTCAAGTTCGCTTGACACCCAGTATCATTGCATTATTAAATTTCTGATTATTATTTCAATTTCACAAAAGTTTGCGCGCAGATAATTTTTTCATCTTTTTTCAACACATTCTGCAAAATTCATTATTAATTTTACTCGGACAATATTTTTTATTAATATACCAGAATTAAATAATCCACATATATATGTATATAAGGTGGTACAATGCAGCTTTTCCCACTCAAAACCTCCGTCGTATTGTGATCCCGAACTTTATATAAATGTATATGAAAATATATAATCGTCGCCAAAGGAGAAATTATAAAAGCTGGCGTATCTCAGCGACTTACGACCGGGGGCTGGAAAAGGCAGTCTTTGATTGCGATATACATGCGGAGTGAGAGAGACAGAGAGAGACTTTACGTCTCTATATAAGCCGACGTAATCCAGTATCGGCTGTAAAGCGGTGGCGGTAAAAGGCGCGAGTACTGGAATTTTGAATTTTGAATGGAAATAATGTGAAGGTGTTGTATATAGTTGTTAGCAAGTTACTTGTCGAGTAACATTTTTATTTTCTAGTTGTGAAATGTTGTTTATCCACGTGTTTTTTTTCGAAAACATTTAATTATACTTGTATATTGCGAAAATATATAAATATATACTCATTAGTAGTAAACAAGCATTTTTTTTTGTTTGCATATTAATTTGATTAGATGTAAGTACCTTATCGATGCGATAAGTTTACAAAGATTTTTTCCATACTGCATTTATCATCGTTTCATAAAATTCAAAGAATCTACCATATATATATTTTTATAATTAAGTACAAACATTTACGTCTTCTACAATAAAGTAGCGACTTTACTACAACTAAAATCACCGATGTACCTTTCAATCGCAATACGCGATAATGAAGTACTCGCGCCGCTAATTGTCGATTTCACAACTACGTAATTAAATGTATACACATCATATACTATATGTTAGCCGCGGCATATACTGCAAACGTCCGCACGCATAACATTTTATAAATTATTTATAAATATTGAAATTTCATTCATAAGCTCTAGCGAACATACCGAGAAGAGAGAGAGAGAGAGAGAGAGAGAGAGAGAGAGAGAGAGAGAGAGAGAGAGAGAGATTGTTGTAAAAGCCATAAAAACTCAACGCTGACGAAATCATCGTCATCGAGATATGCACGCTTCAAGCTGTATTTATGAGTCGTAAAGCGCGCGTGCGCGAGTTAAATTTGATTTTAAACATTCCTACGGTGTGCCGTGCGGCTGCGCGTATTCCCGTAGCCCTATGTGTATATATACACACACACACATACGTTATTTCGCAACGGGAGAGAGAGAGAGAGAGAGAGAGAGAGAGAGAGAGAGAGAGAGAGAGAGCGAGAGAGAGAGAGAGAGAGAGAGAG
>JAYJLV010091060.1:0-13098 GCA_036873485.1 Torymus texanus | reverse complement strand
AGAGAGAGAGAGGGAGAGAGAGAGAGAGAGAGAGAGAGAGAGAGAGAGAGAGAGAGAGAGAGAGAGAGAGAGAGAAAAGGTCAGGTCGCGGACGGGAAAACATTTTACGACGCGCAGAAGAGTTGCCAAGTGTATATAATGCGAAACGAAGTAAATTATATGAGATAGAGAGATGCCGTGTGCCATTAAAATTTCGTGGCGAATTGTTTTCGTGAGCTAGGATTGAGAGCTGAGTGTATTATATATATTTCGAGTTTTGGAAAAATGCCGTTACACGTTTATATATGTGTGACAAAATATGACTTTTTTTGGATTATAATACACTTTTGATTGGAATTTTTAAATTTCTGAATGTTAATATATATAACGGGTACTTTGTTGGATGTATATATACTTGGTTGAGAAATAAAAAATGTCTCTTAATATACATATAAATCCGGTATATTTATCAAGTTTTTATAAACAGGTTTAACCGATAATTGAAAGAATAAGAGAGAGAAAGAAGGTTATAAGGCATGAAGGACGTCGAAGGACGGTATATAAACAATCGGAGAATTTTTTTTATATGTGTATATTCGCGACTTATGTTATATATATATATATATATATATATATATATATATATATAAAGTGAGGAAAGTCAGCAAAAAGTTTGTAATTCAAGTTTCCATAACGAAAAGAATATATATCTATAATTTAATGTGTAATTCGAAGTATCGCTACAATTATAAATACTTTCGAAGCGAAATAGTGATATTTCATTTTTTTCTTTTTCTCATAATATCCTTTATCTATTTTTAACGAACATGAGAATCCATAAAAAAAAAAAAATACGACACAATAACTCAATAAACGAAGGTGACAACAATACGAAGCGGACGCTTTGACAATTCTTTTTTTCTTATTTAAAACGCTCGCCAACTTATCTAATCAGTTCTCTTAATTAATCTATGGCTGAGACATATTTCCGAGTGTGAAAAAGTCCACGCCAGGTATATAAAAGCATTACATGTATGTATACGTATGCGACGATCGCCGTCACGCGCGCGCGAGACGAGGAAAATTATCGGAATTTTTTTCTTCTTATTTCGCGTTTACTTCTCTTGAAACGCGTTTAATTTGTTTTTTTTTTTGTGGAAAAAAAAAAGAAATATTAAAATCCTTGAGTATTATTACGTTAGCGGGTATAAGAATCGAGTTTAAAATACAAATTTATCATTAATAATCAAAAGGAAAGTATTCGAAACTTCCCCTTTCTCCCGGGAGAAATCACACATCAAAACTTGCCGTACGTCTGACTGTTTCAAATGGTTTTCAGAAGAAAATCAGCATAAACGTCTGTAACGGCAAATTACTCATTATTCAAATGTTACTTCATTCATTAAAACAAAAAAAAAATGGTACTTTTCAATTTTCATAAATAATGTATATAATAATTTACGATTAAAATATATTTTATGTATATTAATTATACTTTGGCAAAATAATATTTGCAAAAGAAAAAAGTAAGAGAGAGAACAAATAGAAAAATTTTCCTCTTTTATATAGGTAAACAAGAGTTTAGGTAAACGTTATATTATACAAGAAGGTCGTTGTTGAAAATAATTTTGAAACAGGAAAACATGCAAAGGATGTGTATGTATCTTGTCGTTAAAAATAAGTGAGGATAAATGCGTGATTCATCCAGGAAACAAAAATAGATGTTCGGTACATATAGCTCTCGCCACATTAGTTTGTAAATGCAATATATTAATACTTCAAATGTTATATATGTTTAAATTTTCATTGAAAAGCGGGGGCTGCTTTGACTTATTTTTCATGCGGATAAAAATAGTGTATATACATTTTGTCTATGACGAAAAATAAATTTGAAAACAATTTTTCGCCAACACTAAGTATCTAAGATAAACAAAAATTGCAAAAAACAATAGTTTACCAAATTTTTCCATTTAATAACTATAATATCTACATATACGTAACTCAAATCAAAACATCAATCACACACACATCTACTCACATCCATAGGCGCACCGAAAACTAAAAGAGTATATATATATATATATACATATATATATAAGAAAAAGGACGACGACTCAGCATTGTATATATATCGTCATTAAAAACAATAACAAAGAAACGAAAAGAGCAAAAGAGTATATACCCAACTGTGCGCACACCTTTCTCACTCACTTCTATTCACAATCTCAAAAAAAGAAAATAAAAGAAAACAACAAAAGCTGTCTCATTCACCCTTGCAGGCATACACACGGCAACAAGTCACATGCACACACACACATACACATTTAACGATAAATTCACGATACGCGACGAATGCGTAATGCGCTTGCGGGGGCCTTCCGCCGGTGTATAGTATAGAAGCGCGCGTGCGTGCGTTTCTCGTAAAAATAACCCGCGAGGTCTTGAGTAAGTACCAGAAACTTACTGTTGCTGCTGCTGCTATTTTATACGGTTGCCGTGTTTTTGTACATACTTATATACTTACCTGCGAAAACTTAACGCGGCTCTTTTTTCTCTCTTTCGGGATAGAGGAAGCTTTTGGAGAGTTGTAAATAAAGAGTGTACACTCGAGAGAGAAAGAAAGAGAGCGCGAATTTGAGTTTAAAGTAAATGAAGTGGCTTGGGATGTAAATATTTGCGGGGATTTCGACAAGTGTATATAGTTGTTTGGTCGCGTGATTATACATTACAAGCTGTTAACAGGGAGTATTTTAAAGTTTTGAAGCTGCATTAAGATTTATTGTACCTCTCTGAGCTTCTTTATTTACTTTTCTTGTGCGCACACACTGTCTATGTAAATTTTCTCTCAAGTATGCTTTGGGAATATTTTGAAACTGATGAAGGATATTGTGTAGGAAGTAAGTTGAAAAACATACCTTGAAAACCTCTGAAAAGAAGCCAGCACCAATTTTCTCGAGGTAGAAGTCATCGATTCGATACAAGGATGCCACTGCATGTCTGAGAGCTTGACACGAAGCTCCAGTGCGTCTCCTATCCTGCATGTACTCTCCTGTGTATGTATTCAGTCCAGGAAAAGTATTATCAAGCTCTGTAGGTCTCCATGGATCCTTGCACTTTTCACGATCCTTGTAACTTCTGGGCAAAGACTGGAGATCAGTTGGCATATTCTCCTTGTCCACATTGTACTTGACAGTATCTTTGGACGGTGTCGATGTAATAAAGTCCTGAGACTGGCTTGTCTCTGACTTCTGATTCTTCCTTAGCGACTCTAACCTAGAGTCAGGAACCATGGATGCATCAACTTCATCCACATCGGCGCTGTTGTTAATTTTTCTACTCTGAACCCTGCTTGTTTCCTTGTTTGCACTGACCACTTGGGAGTCTCTATTACAGGACAATGACTTATTGGCAGACTTCATCATCTCCCACTGATGATTTGTCACAAACTCAGCACTGGAAGCGCAAGACTGAGAACCTTTTGGGGATTTGGAAGCACTGTTGCTGGAAGTACTCGATGTACCGGGGCAATTCTGCGTCGAGGGACACTTTCTGACATTGGAGCCTGATATGGAGTTCAAGGAACTTCTGCTATGCTGCACATTTGTCTGTTTGGAAGAACTTTCAGGCTCCGTCCTACAAGGCCTACTGACCTCTGTCGATTGTACATTGCTAGGCATCTCTGCCATAATGGAAGTACTGCTGCAATCACCGCTACTGGAGACTTCTTTAGCCTTCCAAGGCTTGCGTTTATCTTCTGCACTGTCCAGCCCAGCAGCATCCTCCATGGTAAAGCAGGGGTTTGGTGCTAGCTTGGCCTGGCAGCTCTTGGGTGGGCCAAATGTGTTGGTAGCCACTGGCACCTTCCCCAACATCCTCAGCCACTCTAACTACTCAAGACTCCTCCAGTGTGGAGCTAACAGTTGTCGCATCTCACGGGCAGCAACCACTGTATATCCACACGATCCCCGCCTCTCTCGAACTACTAATACTTCGCAGTGCCGCTGCTGCTGCTGCTTCTAATGCACACACCGTCGTCGCCACACAACGGAAGAGAGACAATATATATATAAACGAGCGAGAGAGAGAGAGAGAGAGAGAGAGAGAAGCTCCTAGTCCTTTGGCACCCCCTCTTTCTACTCCTCGTATACGCGCACCACTCGGTTCTTGCTGTCACTTCTCTCTATAGATGTATGTATAAACAAAACGAGAGAAAGGATCCGCACACGCACACTGTTTACGAGAAGGCAGCGTCGTCGACACAACGCCGAATAATAATCATTATACGCGAAGAACGTTACTCTTGCGCGTTGTAACTACTGCTATTGCTCTGCTGCTGCTGCTATGATGCTTTTGATCGCTGCTGCTCTGACTGCTACTACTCGTCGCTGCTGCAGGGCTGCTGAGCTGCTGCTGCTGCTGCTGCTGACACAAGCCGCGCGACGACGGCCAGCGTGTGGCGCGCGAGCAACATGGCGGAGCGAATGTTTCTCTTCCCCCTCCCGCCGCGAACGTTGCGATCTCCACCACCTCTTCCTCAGGTTTAGCTGTCGGTATATATAGGTATATATACAATACAGTATTACTTGCAGTTGTGTGAGAGAGGAATATATATGCGCTGATGTCTTTCTGGCTTCTGCGGAGTAATACGGCGACTGGCTGGCTCACTTCGCGGCTGACTTCTCGCGGTCTTGATAAGTTCCAAGAGGTGATGGCTTCATGCGGGTTGGAGCATAATATAAGGATGATGATACATAGGTTGGTAATGACGATGACGCGTGCTCCGAAAATTTCGGAGCTTTGCTCTGTTTTGCGGTCGTTGTGTTATTGGTTTTGTTTGGATTAGATTTCGGTACTATGATGATTATCTTGGTTGTTTTGGGTCTATAAGTATAGGAGAAATTAAAATTCAGATTAGAGTTTGATAAGAAACAGAGCAAAAAGTGTACTAATGCTGAAATTAAAACTATAAATTTTTTTTTAATCTTAGAAGATTCCGTCGTTTAAATATAAAGCATTGTTAAAAAAAAACAAATTTTTTAATTATATTTTAATTTTAATTTTTTTTTTTTTTTTTTATTGAGGATCAAAATTCCCTTTATAATAAACTATATAATAAATATAAAAAATATAAAACGGAATGGCGACTATATGCGATATAAATAGTTTGATATAGAATCGTTTTGAGAACGAGCAATGCTGATAATATAAAACGATAATAAATAATATACTTGCAATGTTTCGTATTACAAAAGATATATAAATATAAAAGTTTTAAATTATGAGAAATAATATCTCCAGTTATAAAGTTGCTTTAAATACATCTGTATTAATAAATGTTTGTATATCCCTGTTTTAAATTCACTTGAAATAACAAATTTTCTCACTTGATAAGTGTCAGTGTAGGAATTCGAAATTCCCGCTATGTATCTTATCCACTGCTGGTAAATATTTAATAATTATATCTGATTTTAATTTTTATATAATACTACAACTTTCGCTAATTTTATTCTTTCACGGAGTTTAAAAAAATAAATAAATTATAAAGGATAAAAAAGTATTGTTTAGGAATCGAAAGGTAATATGTAATCTTTCATTTATCACTCAGTCGGTATTCAATTTGGTGTATTAAATTTTGAATTTCACACTTTGATTCTTTTAAAAATGTAATGGAATTTACTTTAAACGCTTCGTTAATCTCTTGTGATGCAACGGAAAATGCGATAAAAACATATGTGATATATTTACTCTAATTAACGGGATCTATACGTAACGGTAGAAGAGGGCGCAAGTGATCAATACTAGAATGAATGACGCACTTGCGCTATCGGTATATATTAAAACACGCGCGAGTTTTAAGTACGGTAAAGTATAAAAAAAGCTGATTCGGGAAATGCAGAACTTAATTATTTTTTTACTACATATTTTTTGGTTTCTTTTTCTTACATATAATCTTTTTCAATATAATATTGACAAAATTTTCAATTCTTACTACGCATATTCAGTCACAATATCGCATTAAATAATATTTTAATAATATCAGCGTTTTTAAAAACCATTTAACTTTCTAGAAAAACTTTATAGTTTTAACTAAAAAAAATTCAGAATCACATCAAATATTACATAGAAACGGAGAAAAAATTAAATTTCATTTAAACTTTTTGACCAGAAACCTAATAACGTTACTCCCTGAATCAAATGACTGTCATACCACAAGACCATTAAACTTCTTACTCCGAAACCTACTAATATTCAAACATCCGTCCCACATATTATATTATAGCACGATAATTTGAAAGTACCATTTCCCGACGCGTGTACGTCGTCTCTAATAACGTAATGACAATGAATTTCGTATGTGCCGACTGAATTTGTGCACGTCCGACAGTCCCGCTATTAGGATACGGGCATCACACGCATACTCACGCGCGCGCGCGCGCCGACGCTTATTCATCGCGCAAATCTTCTCTGTCTGGAAAGTATTATAACGCACCCATATATATATATCTATATAACACATCCGTACACATCCCACTGTGAAAACTGTACTCATTGTATGAATTCTAAGAAGCCGTCAATCCGACGTTATTTTTAAATAAATTAACGGCCCCTCTTCGATATACCAATTCACTCTATAACTAACGTCAGTATAGTGCAATCATGCGTCCAATGCGGTATCGCACAACGAATTCAAATGAAATTCGATCGTTGTTTAATCGCGCGTATACTGTATATTATAATACACACAATTGCCGTTCTCCGAAATCGAACGGCTTTCTTTCTCTCTCTATCTCTCTCTCTATATAATATAATAAGATGGCGGCGTGTAAGGTAGATACCTGTACTACCCGCCTGCGCACTTTTTAACGGCTATTCTACTCTCGCATTTACATTTTACTCTTTCTCTCGCTTTCATATAGGGACGTTTTTTCTTCTATATACAATATATCGAAAAACGCGCGGTTCCACCAATCGCGTCTTAGCTTTAGTCACGACATCGGCGTAAAAAAAGACAGGCCAGCCTCCTATTGGTCCACCGGCTCCCACGCACTTCTCTCAAGAATGCTTACTATCTCTCAAGTCCTCTCTCTCTCATCTCGCGCATCATCATCCATCCACTCATCAGTGAGAGGAGAGAGAGATAGAGATAAAGAAAGCCGACCTCTCTCTTACCGGCGATATTCGATATAAGACCTATATACGCGTATATATACATCATTATACTTATACTCTCTATATGTCTGCGCATATTATACGCACAGAGAAGCCGTACTATATAGTACGCAGCGCGCATGCGGTGACGGCTGCTCCCTTCTTCTCTCTCTCTCTCTCTCTCCGCGCCCCTCGCACATTTCTCGGAAGTCTTCCGTTACGCGCTACATAGAATATATATATATATATATAAAATACACCTATATCCATTATACACATACCTACCACTACACTACTACTACTACTACCCACACACATACTGTATGCAGCATATACTGTATACACATGCGCGCGCGAGCAGCGAGTGGCGGTGGCTATATCAAACGGGAAAATCCTGGCGGCGGTGTCTGCCTGCGCGCCTGCCTGCCAGGCACTCTCCTCGTATACAGCTTGTGCGCGCGTCTGCCTCTGCTTGCTTCTGCCCCCCACCGGCGCGCCCCCGCGAGTAGCAGCAGCAGCAGCAGCAACGTACGAGAGAGACAGAGACTCAGTCCAGCGGCGCACGTCTACCCCGTCGGCGTGCGAAGCTTAGTGGAGTTCTCTCGTGTATATAGCGTAGAGAGAGAGAGAGAGAGAGAAAGAGAGAAAGAGAAAGATAGCGTATATTATACTACGTGTGTGCGTGCGTGCGCGCGCGGGGGGGCGACGCTGCTGCTGGTGCCGATGGGACATAGAAAGAGAGAGAGAGACTGTGTATAGTACATAGTAGTAGCCCGTTCGATAAGCGGTCGTCGTCGTAGTTGTAGGTAGTCGGTACTCGGTCGGGGTCGTGGTCGCGCGCGCGTGTGTCTCTTGTGCGTGCGTGCGTGCGTATTATATTGTTGTAATACAACGACGACAACGACGCGACCACCAGGGTATAGTAACGTGAAGAGAAGAATAAGTTCGAGAGAGAAGGAGAGAAGGAACGAGAGAAAGATACAGTGCAGTAAGAGAAAGATATAGATGCGCGAGGAGGAGTTGCTGCAGCGAGACGGCGGCAGCAGCCCGCGAGGGCGCACACATGCTGCTGCTGCTAGACAGGCACCAAGACGGGCGTGATGAAGAGGCGGCCGAAGAGGGGGCCTCCTCCTGCAGCTGCCGCGGCGACGACGACGACGCCGACGACGACGGCGACGACGCCGCTGCTACGATACTACTACTACCTCCTCCAGCGAGGTATGTATATTTGTCGTGCTTATATATACATATCTATACCTCCCCCCCTGTGTATATAGGCTGCGGCGGCGGTCTCGTGTCGCGTGTGTTGTAAGATGGTGTATGTAATGTGTGTATGTCTACTATAATGTATGTAAGAGGCTGTGTGTAGCTCTCTTGGAAAGAGAAGAGTGATTGTATATAGGAGATGCATGTGGGTATATGATTATCATGCGTGCGCCTTTCGCGACGACGACGGCGATGATGATGGCGATGAGAGAATGAGAGCGAGAGGAAGAGAGTTGACTGTATTATATATAGCCGCGCTGTGCTTTTTCCATTATGTGAAATGCGTGCAATAGCGTAACGGTATATATGGCGCGTGCTCGCGCGGCTATTGCACACTGTGCTGCACACGCCAGCCAGATTTTCGCGTCATGGCAGCCAGCAGTAGCAGTGCTGGTGTGCTCCGCGGGTGTATATGGCGTGTATATATATAGAGTTCCATGGTGATGATGATACACGCTAGAGAGAGAGGGAGGGATGGGTAGAGATAGAGAGTTTGTGAATGGATTTGTGTGCGTCGGAACAACAGGGTTGGCCGAGTGATAAGCCGAGTTTGCAGATTACTTAATGGGATGTTTGAATATGTGTGTGTGTGTGTGTGTGTGTGTGTGTGTGTGTGTGTGTGAATGTACACTGGCTGTTGCTGCTGGGTTGGTTAAGGTATAGATAGATAACTGAGAGAGAGAGAGAGAGAGAGAGAGAGAGAGAAGGTTGTGTTTGATCTGTACGCTAAGACTGCGTGTGTGTCATTGATATGGTGGGATAATGTTTGTTCGGTAGGTTTAGTTAGAAGGTGGGATTATTGTGTTGGGTTTGAGAAAGTAGGATTGGGTAATGGAAATAGTGCAGCGAGAATCATGAATTATTGAAGACGATGTGGTTATAGCAGTTGTCGGTTATCATCAAGAGTTGCCTTATTTTTTTTCTTTTTTTATGTAAGAGACATTTATTACACATGTGAAAAACATTGTGTTTAAAAGGATGAATGGTGTGGCTTTGTGATTTGTTACTTTGACATTGTTGGAAATGACTTATATTGTGAAAATTTTCTTTTATAAGAAGAGTTAACTTTTAATACTTAAATTGTGTTAAAAGTTTGTTCAATTTTTAAGAATATAGATCACAGTAGTATTTTACTTTGATTCTTCCTCTTTTTCAGAAATAAAAATTATGGCCTGAAGTTTATACTAAAAGTATCAGAGTATCCGCTATCAGTGTGTTAAAAAAGAAGTAGATTAATTATTCATTAATTTTTATAAACAGAATTGAAAATATATCTATAAATATTAAATTTATTTAAATCAGTCTTGTAATATTTTTTTCTTTTCTTATTGTTTAAGATTACTATCTTATTACTTATGTTTTACTGTGAATAAAATCAATGGAATGAAATTAATAAAGTTTATAACTTTATATTATATTATTTTCAATTATTGGTTATAAAGGTTTAATAATAATAAAGTCTCATAACAGAAAAATTAATTTAATATTATGGTTAATAAAATTTGGAATGAATGACAATAAATTGTGATATTGCATGATACGACTTAAACATTGATTGATTAATTATTCATAACTCTGAATACTATCAACAAATACTGTGTAAACAATTTTAGCTAAATCCACATACTTATATGTGACACATTAAATTAATATTGAGATAAATATCAATATTGATAAAAATGAAATGAAATTACTATTTTTTGATCATATATTGTCATAAGTAAAATTTAATAAAATTAAATTCATGTTTTACTCTGATTTTAACAAATAAAATTACATAATTTACTTCTAAAAGTGTATATTTACTGTAAAAAGAGATTAAATTAGCACAGATATCTATTTTAAATATTGATACAGTTGAATGAGCAAATTCTTTACTTATTATTCATGTAAAGTGTCACACATGAATCTGTCACTATTGTATCAAAGTTTGTTGTAATTAAATTCTGTTTGATTGGATGATTGGTGTATAAATAGCATAGTAATCAAATAATAGTCATATTATGAGAGAATGTACAACACAAATTGACTGAAATATACTTAAAAAAGAATTCATAATTGTTTGAATATGGTGTACACTATTTATTAATGAACAATGTGATACAAACATAATCAAGTAGCCTTACAGTGTGTAAATGTTTGACATTGATTGACAATGCATTTTCTTATAAAATATTAACAGAATCATAATTATTGTTTGATTTTGCTGTTGTACATTAAATCTGTTTCCTTGTTGCATTGATATTAATTTTAATATAAAAATGTTTACCACTGCTCGAAAATGTAAATTAATTCGTGTTGTTTACGAAAAGCGAGAACGAATTTCCCTGAAAAATTCATATCAACATTCTTGTACAACTCCTTCCACATTACACCGAAACTACTCTTCCAAACCGTGTACATATACGTTAATAAACACGACCCAAACCTAATGACAATATATATTTTTAATTAAAATCTTGGATACTACTACAGCATCCCGAATGAAATTGCATTTGACGCGTATCCTCATCTCTCGAAATGAAAACGCTTCCCCTAAAATTAAACGCCTCCAGCATCACAGATTCGATATCCAATATTTAATCATCAATCAATAATCTCACCCGCCATCGCTCGTCATCATCATCATCATCACGCTGCTACCTAAATATACAACATACGTACCCGTCAAATAATCAACAACAATAACAACAACAACAACGCAATACTATAACCCATCAAGAATTAATTCAAATCGACTTCCTCCGTAACCAACGATCCGACTCACCCCCCTAAAAAGGAAAAACGGAGCACGCCTATAGGACGCGCGCATACGCATGCCTCATCAAAAACCGCCTAGGCAATGATAAAGCTCACTCGCTTGTGTGTGCGCGCGCGGCCGATTGATTCGCCGCGCGATACTATATACTGCACTGTACGCGCGTCATATATATAGGTATATACCTATACACTACACCATCCCCCAACCTCTGCACGCGCGCAAGATGTCAGATGCATATGCGGTATACGCGCGCGTGCCTACGTCCCCCTCTGTATATAGTATGTGTATATAGAGCCACCCCCGAGCGCTAGAGAGAAAGAGAAAGAGAGAGTGGAAAAGTGGCATCTGGGCTTGGGTTTTTGTTCCGCGGGTGGGTTTTGACGAGCGAAACAATAGCTGCACGAGCGCGTTTTTCATTGTTTTTCGGATGGCTGACGGCGGTACTGGTATAGTGGTAGTGGTCGTTAAGGATTTCGCGAAGGACGTGAGTGTACCGGCTGCTGTTGCTGTTGCTGATGCGGAGTAATTTTGGGGATGTAATTTTTTTGTTGTCGTCGTCGTGTATGAGGTTGAATGAGCGCGTAATGAGATGCGGTATGTGTTGTATGTTGGTGCAGCTTTGAATTTTATGACAGTAGTTACGGTTGCTGGGTAGTATAGCTTTGAATTTAATGAAGCAAGTATTTCCGTATGAAATTTTTAATTGAAAATATCGTATCTGTCATTGTAGAATGAATGTGAAAATGTTTTTATGTATAGGGATTTTTTGTTAGCGTAGCGAAATACGTTGAAAATTGACTTTGTTAGAACACAAAGAGATAATTGTTTATACAATTGAATTTACAAAAAAAGATACAAAATTTATAATGGAATTTTCATCTTTTATTTCGAACTATAAAACAGTTGACTGTGAGAAATTTCAAATGAAAACAAATTTTGGTCTGTTTCAACAGTGTAAATCTTAATGTAATCTATTAAAAAAAAAGTGTCGAAATTCTGATATTCGATATTATTACTAAATTTCGAAGTTTCACATATTTTCTATACACATTCAATAGTTTCTCAGAATTTAGTAAACAATTTGCCGTGGTTAAATAGTTCGATTTTCGTCATACTGTATGCATTTAATAATAATTAAGTGAATTTGATGTTTTCATTAAAATTCTGCGGTAAATCATTATATTGGATAATAGCTATAAATTATACAAGAATGTCTAGTATAATAACGTTATATGTTATGTACAATAAGGCTAAACCATCAATTTATAATAATTCAAAGTATTTCATAATCTTTATAATTGAATTTGATAACCACAACTTTATTCATCTATTATACGCAAACTAACTGTACCTGAAGTCGCATACATTTTCTAGAACTATAATAAAAAATAATAACTACGCAGCATAAACTTTCTTTTTTTTATCGCTCAAATCGATGAAACGTATAATATATATGATTTTGCCCACATCGGAGAAAATATTAGTTTTTTTAAAGTATAGGCAATGACACTCGATGGCACACAAAAAAGTTTGAATTTTCCGGCATCATGAAAGAGCAGAGCAAAGCCGGCGGGACACGGCCGTCATAAATTTCAGATCTCTTTTCTGCAATTCATTAAAAGTCGTAAAATTTTATTCATAATGCGCCATATATCGGAGTATTGAGAAAAACTTTATGTTAAAACATCGAAAAAAAGTTTCTCTTTTCCAATAACATGACTACCGTTTGAAAAGGTTTGAAAAGGTTTCCACGACTGTGCTTTTCCACGAATTTTTTTTTAGCTTTAATACGAGCACTCTCGAGTTGTAAAAATTTATTCCAAATCTGAAGTAAAAAGTCGCGAATAAAATGTTTTAAAAACTAAATTCTCTCTCTCTCTCTCTCTCTCTCTCTCTCTCTCTCTCTCTCTTTCTCTCTCTCTCTCTCTCTCTCTCTCTCTCTC
>JAYJLV010091049.1:0-13098 GCA_036873485.1 Torymus texanus | reverse complement strand
ACGGCGTCTTAAAGTAAATTACTCCAAGATTCGAAAGCCATGATATAAAAGTGTTTTTTATTCGAAATTCGTGTGAAGCCGAGATTTATATCACTTGTTCGACGTTTCAGCCCACTGTGCGGCGGGTGTCATGCGCTCGCTGTTTTTATTACAGCCGGTGGGGGATTGCGTTTGGCTTCTAAGCTGCAAGCGCACTTGCGCGTTCAGGAGCGCTTTGAGTACCGTTCGGAGCAGTATATTCCAAACGGGCCGCACGTAGGGGAATTGTCGGTAGGGCGGCCGGGCGAAACTAACGTAGAGCAGACGCCGTTGAGAAGCGAGCCGATAAGGGAGCGCTAGCAGTGGTATACGCCGGTCCAGAATTACGACGCAATTGAACGCGAAAACACACCGACAGAATGTGGCAATGCGAGCTCTGAAGCGGACGACGAAGCGGCCGATTTCGTACAAAAATCAGCCGATTGCGAGAAAGAAAAGGAGGGAGTGAAAGTTAGAGAGATTCGGCGTGTTGCGAGAGAGAGTGCAGAAGCCGTGGCGCGTGAAGCAGCCCAGATGGTCGGCCAAAAGAAGATAGCGCAGCAGGCGACAAAGTCGCGCGCAAGGCCTAGTAGCAGAGAGAGTGCGCGAATGAGTAAAGAGAGCGAGCGCGGACTGATGCGGAGTAAGGCCGATGGTTTCAGCGCATCGCGAATAAGTAAGGAGTATTCGTCTGACTCTGAAGGTGAGTCAGAGAGCCCGAGCAGGTGTAGACGCGGTGATAGTCTGAGGATACGAGAGAAGAAGGGCGGGAGTAGGAATAGCGATGAGCGATGGTCCGAGAGCGAAGATGACACACGAAGATGAGATAAAAGACGTAGGCGTTTCGAGGATGAGTTGAGAGCGAGAAAATTAGTCAGAAGCTGGGGGTTAAAATTTAGTGGTAGTGAGACACGAGCTGCTGCGGAAGAAACTTTAGAGGAGCTTCACGATAATAAGGTAGGGAGTGGCATGACGGACGAGGAGCTGTTGAGAGTATTGCCGTGTGTTTATAAAAGTAAGGCGGCGCGGTGGCTCAGAATGAGATGCGAGCGAATGAACACGTGGAGTAGGTTTGCGAGAGCGTTTAGAGAGCGCTTTATCGGAGAATATAATAGGAAAGATTTGATGGATGATTTGAATCACCGTACACAGGGGAAAGGCGAGAAGATAGAGGTTTTCTTAGAAAATCTCCAGTACATTACGGAGCATTTCAGAGTGCCGCCGAGTGATGAGGAGTTAGTAGACATTGCGTACGGGAATCTGCTTCCCGAATATCGCCGTTTTATGTTGGAAAAGGTGATCGAGACACTCGAAGATATAGAAAGATACGGAAAGCGATACGAACGTCAGAGAGAGCTTGATCAGCGCTACGTAGAGCCACGGCCGGCGGAGAAGATGCACATTGCGGGAGTAACGTGTAAGGTAGGGATGAAGTCGAAGGCTAAGGTAGCAGCTACGAAGGAGGGCGAAAAATTTAGAGTAGTGTCGTCCGGGGAACAGGAAAAATCAAAAGATAAGAGGAAAGTCGCGAGAAGTGAGGATAGTGAAGCCAGTGTTGCCGATGTCGGGGAGATAGCGGCGATTCAGACTGGGCAAAGGGCTATGTATTCCTAGGTAGTGAGACTGGCCCATTACAGGCAATTCAGAGTGGATAGCGACGCGGGCAACGCGCAACTGAGCTCCGTGCGACTGAGAAACGTGCAGAGTAACAAGGCGGATAATAAGCTGCCGTTTTTCGGTCTGTGCTACGCGTGCCAGGCCGTGGGACATCGCGCATCAGAATGTCCGTATACACTATGCCACTGATGTAGAAACCCGGGACATCTAGCGCTCGATTGCCCGGAGAAGGCTAATTTGGCGTGCACCGGCTGCGGGTGCCCGGGCTTGACAAGGGAGTGGTGTCAACGATGTGCCCCTTTAAAGAAGCCGTCGGAAAACGCGAGGTGCGGGGGGCCTCAGTAAATCTCGCTCCCCGCGTAACTGACGTATCTGTGTGCACGAGTGATAGTGTGTTAGCGTTAGTAAGTAAGGATAGTAGCGCCGAGCGAAGTGATGAGCGAACAGGTTGTGGGAGTGAAGATATTAGAGGAAAACAGTCGCGTGCGTGCAACGAAAGTAGTGAGGTCGTGCATAGAGTAATCGCGGAGGAGCAGGGAGATAGGAATATTGGTAGAGTAGCCGATTCAGTCGACGGTAGTGATGTTGCGGGGGCTAGGGCCGAAAATAGATATTTTATATCTGTTGTGCTCGCGGGGAAGGAACACAAAGCCTTGTTTGACCCCGGTGCAACATTGTCGTTAGCTGAGCCGCGCGTGTTAGAGAGATTTAAGGATCGCATTAGGGCATATAGCTCCGTGATTAGGTCGGTCAATGGCCAAGTGACGCCGATAGTAAGGGTGTTAGATATGATGCTAGAGATCGATAGAGGGGGAAAAGTACTCAATGTGAAGGTAGTAAGAGATCTCGAGCATGATCTGATTTTGGGCATGGATTTTTGTAGGGAGTTCGATATAGATGTGCGCTTAGCTAGAGGTATGTGGAGAACTAATAGCGGCGAGTGGCAAAATTTGCCGGTGGAATAGACGATAGGGGAGAGCAAATTTATGCAGAGTGCGCGGGAATAAGTGAGACAGCAAGCAACGAGAGAGGTAGAGTGGAAAGATTGGACGCATTGAGAGACTTGGTAGCACGACATATTGGTTGAACCCAGAAGAAACAGGAGCGCGAGTACAATAAAAATAAGCGAGACGTCAGGTTTAGCGAGGGGGAATTAGTAATGAGGCACACGCATCACTTATCGAGTGGTATTAACAAGTTTTCAGCTAAGTTGGCACCTAAATACGAAGGACCGTGTGAGTGATCGGCATTAGCTAGTTGACCTAGTTGTAGCCTAGCGGGGGGGAGTACGACGCGGTAAATAGCGTTGTCACCAAGTTCAAATCTCGCGCCTAATTATTTTAAGGCACGAGAAAAGCGCATGTGAAAAGCGCACGAGAAAAACGGCGGTCCGCGAGAGAGCGGAAGAGAGAGCGGAAGGGAGAGCGCGAGAGAGAGCGCGAGAGCGGGGACTGCCTGACCGCCGAAACGTCAAGAGCGATTAGAGAATAAATCGATTAGGGAAAAGGAGTGAATGAGAGAGAGAGTGAGAAGAGGTGCAAGAGTGAGTAGCCGCGAGAGTGCCGGTAGCGGTGCCCTTCCTTCCCAGCGGGGAAGGAATTGTTGCAAGCGCCGCAAGGCCCTCGTGGCATCGAGCCGCGCAGAAGTCGGTTCGCGAGAAAGAGTACACGTGTTAAGGGAGAGCGTGAGGCCGTCGTTCCCGAGGCGGCAGAACGTGGACCCGCCCGTCGAGAGAGAGAGAGTCTGGAACCTTAGCCGCGGTAGTAGCGCGAGGTAACGTGTGGGGAAAATCTCCGCCTGGCACCCTATATAAATTCGGCGGAGACGCGACAATAGGAGAGGCTTGCGAGGAGCTGGCAGTTGTGTCCGCGGTTTTCGGGACTTTTATGCGGAAGAGGGATTAGAAAAAGTACTGTGTCACAATTAAATATGAAAAATGAATCAAAAATGTAATAAAAATGTATAAATGGTCAATATTAAGAATTAAATGTTTTGTATTCAACACTAAGAGCCAAAGATCAATAATAACAATCAATTTTTATTAATTCTTATCAGTAACGGTCAATACTAAGAGTGACATCAATGGTATATATTCAATGGTAAATATCCAATGGTATATATTCAATGGTACATATTGCATAGTAAATATTCAATGGCAAATATTCACTGGTAAATATTCAATGATAAATATTCAATGGTAAATATTCAGTGGTAAACATTCAGTGGTAAAAATTCAATGGTAAAAATTCAATGGTAAATTTTAATGGTAAACATTCAATGGTAAATATTCAATGGTAAATATTCAATGGTAAATATTCAATGGTAAATATTCAATAGTAAATTTTCAATGGTAAATATTTAATAATTAATGGTCAATATTCAATAGTCAATATTCAATAACTCGAGGTTTTAAACCTTCGAACAAATTAAAATATACACCTATTAGATGTATGATATAGCATATAAAATCGAATTTTTTGAAATCACCTCTCTCCCCCCCCAAACCCCCAACCAAACTCCCCACCAAACTCACCACCAAACTCACCACCAAACCACCCTCCAAGACCCCAAGGGATCTTATCTCCTGGAGCGCCGTGCCCCGACTGAACCTAGCAGCGCTGCTGCCGGCCTTTTATAGCCCCCGCGGCTAGGCGACCCCGCGTCTGCGCACCCCACAGTCTCTCTCTCTCTCTCTCTCCTTCTTTCTCTCTTTCTATCTCTCTTTCTCCTTCTTGCTCTCTCTATCTCTCTTTCTCCTTCTTTCCCTCTTTCTATCTCTCTTTCTCCTTCTTGCTCTCTCTATCTCTCTTTCTCCTTCTTTGTCTCTCTCTCTCTTTCTCCTTCTTTCTCTCTCTCTATCTCTCTTTCTCCTTCTTTCTCTTTCTCTATCTCTCTTTCTCCTTCTTTCTCTCTTTCTATCTCTCTTTCTCCTTCTTGCTCTCTCTATCTCTCTTTCTCATTCTTCCTCTCTCTATCTCTCTTTCTCCTTCTTTCACTCTCTAGCTCTCTTTCTCCTTCTTTCTCTCTCTATCTCTCTTCCTCCTTCATTTCGTCTCTCTCTGTCTTTCTTTCCCTCTCTCTCTCTCTCCTTAATTTCTCTCCTTCACTGTATCTCTCTCTCTCCCTCTCTCTCCTTCATTTCATCTCTCCGTCTCACTCACTCCTTAGTAATACACATCTATCTGTCTCTTTCCATTTTTCGCGTTCCCAACATTTTAGCGAACATGGATATTAATATAAGAGGGGATACATTTATTTTTTTCTATTATAAACATTTATAGGCACTTAGAGCAATGTAGGTAGAAAAATATTTAAAATATTGATCATAGGTTAGATACTATATTATATTAAAAATTTCAATTTTTGAGTGTTTTTTCTGAGTAAGTGACTTTTGTGTATTTATTTTATTGTAATACATAAGACTAGTGATTTGTAATATATCATGGATACAGACCAGAGAGGCCGAACATCAGGATAATCTACGAGGAAGAGCAAATTTGGAAAAAAGATGAGAAATAAAGGATTTAAAAATCTACAAAATTCTCCACCAGTGAAGAAAATAAATACTTCATCAAGTAAAATTTGACTATAAGATATATCTCGAAGTCTAGCAACAACAAGAAACAGAATAATAGATGTTTATATTTTGTTTCGAGAACTGAAAAAGGTAGTGGTTTGTGCTAAGTGTAATGGAAAAATCGTAATGACAGAAGGAAATATTTGAGGATTTGGTGCAAAAATTAATATTGTATACAGAAACTGCAATGGCATCAGTTACATAAACACAAGAAGGAAAGTTGAAAATAGTGGAAATGCTTCTGAAGTAAATTGGCGTAGAGTTCTTGATTTGCATGTACTTGGTCAAACATATGCAGGATTTGTGTTTTCTTGTGGTATCATGGATCTATCATCACCCGTAGCACACTGTTTGTATGACCACATCAATGAGGAGTTAAATAAAGTATGTGAAGAAGTGACCTCGTGTAAGAAGCAGTACAAAAAGAAAAGGAATTGACACCAGCTGAAAGTTTAGAGTTAGATGTATCTCGAGGTAAGCCCTGGATAAAGAGAGAAGTCTCTTTTTTACAAGGAATCACAAGCTTGATTTGTTTGCGTCCTCAACAAATTATTGACAATTCTATCAATAATAGTATCTGCAAAGCTTGCATGAAATGGATAAATGAGAATGACACAAAAGAATATAAAGATATGTATACGGACCATGAAGCCAATTGCTCAACAAACCACTGTAGAAAAGTATGCTATAAAGTATCATCACTATATTGGAGATGGTGATTCAAAAGTTTTCAGTGCTTGGTGTAATATCAAACCATATAGAGATGAACTAATAGTAAAAAAGCAAGTGTATTGGACATGTTCAAAAGTGAATGGGAATAAGGCTGAGGAATCTAAAGAAGAATTGTGACAAGAAGAAGCTAGTTGATGGAAAAACCATTAGAGACCAGGGGCGCTTGACAGGTAAAGTTATTGATCAGCTTATCGCATACTATGGTAATATCATCATATTACCATTATATGGGCTACTTTTACCTCAAAATAAATTGCCTCAACACCATTCATATCGTATACAGGCAGTATTCCAAACAACAGTGATACGGCAGTAGAAACTAATTTATGAAGATTTCTCTCAACAGGAACTGCTTGATAGATGTCTTGGCGGTTATACATAGAATAGTAATGGAAGGTTCAATTAGTCTACTTGGAAGCTAGTAACCAAAACATCTTTTAGCATGTACATAAAACAGATGTTTAGGTTGCTATTACTTGTTTTAATAATGGCAGAATTAGTTTCCCGAACGTTATGAAGGCTTTCAACATCAAGCCTGAAGTAGCTGTAATTCAGTGGGCGAGAAAGAGCAAAAACAAAAGATTATTTTATGCTGAAAGGGATGCTGAAGACAATACCCTAGAAAATAGAAGAAAAAGACGGAGAGTACGACTTCGGTTACCAGAAGAGTAATATGGACCAGGTTCTCACTATAGTAGGTAATTAAATGATCATTTTGTTTCTTACGTCTGAAAATAGTTGATATTTATTGCCTTTTCTACTTAAGCTGTCATTGGATCTGCCGCCCGGGATGGATGATTTGAAGATTATACGCTGCAGTATCAATTAATAAAAATATTTTTAGCCTTGTACGAGAAAGAAGGTAAGGGCTACAGTAATATATTATTGTAAATAATAAGGAGGTATCATTAATCTGATTAAATATTTTCTTACCTCTATTCAAAGGACGTGAGATAACTAGAGTAGCCGTGACAAAATAATGTTTATAGAGATATATCTTTTTTATTTTACTTCTAAGTATATTATACAGCATGTAACAACTGACTCAACAGCATGAATTCAAATTTGTACACGATACGCGAAATCGTAAACTATCACGCATTGTAAGCTGGCAAGCGAGCAGTTGGTGGCCGGCAAAATTTGGACAGCATACGAAATCTCGCGTCACACCAGCAGAGTAACATGGAAGGTTGTGCAGGAAGGTTGTCCGTTAAGCGATTACCTGACTGCCTAACGCTGGAAATGTTTCTAAGCGTTGAACGTCGAGGAATACCTAGTTGGGTGTTTCACCCAGGCGGCAGCTTGGAGCGGCAGATATCAGGAAAGAAGGCGGGAGGACCTTCGGACAGTACTACGTCACAGAGGTCTCGAGCGTCGGCCACATCGTTGCCAAAGCGGTACTCAGCACGCCAGATCCACTGATGCGCAAAGACCACTGTAAACGAAGGCTATCTCTCTTGAAGGCCTTATTACCGTCCTGTGAGTGACGTCGCCAACCTCAAATCCGCACGAGACCTGACTCTCGGGCATTTTTTACGCTTTGACGTGCGACTGAACGTAGCAGCGAGGTAACACATTGTGTATCGTGTTGGCAAAAGCATTTTCGGTCAAGCGGGAGTAATATAAGAAGCACTGCTACGCTGCAAGACTCAACATCACCTATTGTCATTCATCGATCGATTGACAATTTACACCTTTCTGATTTCTATAGCAAAGAACAATGACCATTGTATTAATTATTCAATATGGCTCCTGCACCGGCTAGAGTCAGTCTCTGTCGGGTCTTCAAACTGTAACGTTCATCAATAAATTAGTTACTCGAGACTTCGAAACGGAAATCATCTAAGAAAAAGCAGCTGGTGTCTCAACGCCGTCGTCGCGGAATCCGAAAATCATACGTCAACTTTTTAAGTCGACTGGATGGGGATTCACCTGAAATCTTCAAGAATTGTAAGTCTTTGAAATTTCCTATTTTACAATTTTATCCCTTCTTAAATATACGACTGATCATTATATAAAAAATTATAAATGGCTCAAAATACTGTAGAACAATTTAAATTAATATTAGCCATTTTGCGTGACGCGATTCCGGTGTATGAAGGAGGGACGCGATTTCTTTTTCATTTTATTCAAACGTATGATAAATTTAATGAAAATCTTGCTACGGCCGATGAGGTAATAAATGAATCATTATTTACCCTAATTAAATCAAAAATACACGGAGAAGCGTTAGAATTATTTGTGGTGAATAAACCGACGATTTGGAATCAATGGAAGGAACTTCTAACTCGCAAATTTAGCGATCCTAGTTCAAAAGAATTACTATTTAATAAACTTAGCACTTGCTTTCAAACTAGTAGTCAACATTATGAAAAATATGCCGACGAAGTTTTGTCTCGTCTAAATAAAATTAATGAACATTTGCAAATAAATATTGATGATAATAATATTATTGCTATAAAATGTGATTCTTATGATAACGTTGTGAAATGTGTTTTCATAAGCGGAATAAAGGAACTCTATCATTCGCATTTGATACGTCATAAACTTGACGCATGTTTAAAAGAATGCAGAATATGATAACAATGAACAGCAAGCGACTTTTCTTAATTTTATGCGACAAAAAGAAAGTCAGAAAGAAAAGAAACCTCAAAATATTTTTAATACACCGAGAACATAAAAAATTCAATCACGTCCATTCGGGACATATATTCCCTTTGCACCGATTTTTGGAAATAAACAAAATACTAATAATCAAAATCAAAATTATCGACCTACACCAATGTCAGATAACATGAGAAATACTAGCAGACCAAATAACACTAATAATAAGACATAACAACAATATAACAAATAATAATTTTGCACCAATAAATCATGCAAGTCAGCAAAGAAATAATTTTCCACCGAGAAACAACACGTTCTTTAGGAGTACAGGACCGCCGAACTGCGTCTTAGAAGAATTTCATTGCCAATAAGATCAACAAGATCCCATAACACAAGAAACTGCAAATCAAGAAGAACAACTCCAGGATATACCAAATGAACAAGTAATTCATTATAAAAATTTTTCACAAGATTCAACTTTAGAGGAAAATGAAGTAATAAACTTGAATAATATTGGAAGTTCACCCGAATTACCACACCTTATTACATCTAAACCACCGTTAAAAATACTTATTCATTCGGGAGCCTCTTCTTCGATCATTAATCCGGAGATAGCTAGTAAATTATTTTTAAATTATATTTTTCTGCATAATTTCGAAATTAAATCAATACATAAAATTATAAAAGGTACTCATGCTTTATTTTATCCAATTTTACGATAATTAGGAGATGAAACGCCTATAACTTTCCTCATAGCACCCTAGCATTCATATTATGATTGTTTAATCGGTTATAAAGATTTAGAACAATTAAAGGCAAACGTTGACTATAAAAATGAATTATTTAGTACTCCGAAGTTTGAAATTTATTACCTAAAAAATGTCCCAGAAAAATATAAAACTATTATAATGAATCATCATCAAGAAGTAACAACGCAAAGAACGAATCATATGAACAAGGAAGAAAAATAAATAATTATGACATTGTGTCGCAAATATGCAGATTGCTTCTATAACGAAAAAGAAAAATTTTCTACGACAACAGCAGTAACCCATGATATTAGAACTAAGAATGACCAATCCATTTATGTTAAAAAATTTCCATACCCATATTATTTAAAAGAAGAAATTCAAAATCAAATTAGAAAACTATTGAAGGATGAAATAATTCTATCAAGTAACTCGCCCTATTCTTCACCGGTTTGAATTGTGCCGAAAAAATTAGATGCAAGTGGCAAAAAGAAATAGAAAATGGTTATTGATTATTGAAAACTCAACGATATGACAATCGAAGATAAATATCCTCTACCAAGGATGGATGACATCCTGGAAAATTTTGGAAAATGCAATTATTTCACCACATTAGATTTGGCACAAAGATTTCATCAGATACCAGTGGACAAAAATTCGATCGCAAAACTGCGTTTACTGTAGAAAATGGACACTATGAGTATGTTCGAATGCCATTTGGCTTAAAGAATGCTCCAGCAACTTTTCAGAGAATTGATGAAATATTTACATGAAATCTGTTTTGTTTATATGGATGATATTGTCATAAAAAGTGTGTTTGACGAATTAAAAAGGTATAATTTGAAGGTACAATTAGACAAAAGTGAGTTTTTACGAAAAGAAGTGCCTTTTTTAGGTCATATTATTACACCAGAAGGTATCAAACTAAATCGATGCAATTGTAAAGTATCCGTTACCAACAACACAGAAGGAAATAAAAGCGTTTCTACGTCATTCGGGATATTATAGGAAATTTATTAAAGACTACGCAAAAATAACAAAACCACTTACAAAAACACTTAAAAAAGGTGAGAAAATAGATTGCAGTAATAAAGAATACATTGAAGCATTTAATAAATGTAAAGAATTAATTATTAATGCAGCTATACTTAAATATCCCGATTTTGAGAAACAGTTTCATATTACTTCAGATGCTTCAAATATTGCAATTAGCGCCATGTTATCTCAGGAGGAACACCCTATATCATATTTTTCGAGAACTTTAAATACTGCTGAATAAAATTATTCTACTATTGAAAAGAAACTGTTAGCTATAGTAGAGGCATGCAGACATTTTCATATGGAAGAAAATTTATTATTGAGACTGATCATAAGCCGTTGACTTGGCTTTGGCCACTAAAAACACCAAATTCTAAATTAATCCGTTGGCGAATTAAATTAGAAGAATATGATTATGAAGTAAAATATAAAAATGGTTGTGAAAAAAGTGTAGCAAACGCATTGAGTTGAGTAGAAATAAATATTGAGGAGGATGATGACTTACTTCCAATGTTACCTCAAATTTCAGACGTCATTCCTCTTACTGATGAAGAAGTAGATCAGATATTGAAGGTAGACACAGAAACAGTTCATACGGCAGAGGAAAATCCGATTTTTGTGTTACCTATAACAGAAAAAAATATTCATGCATTTAGTTATAGTATAATAAACAAAGAAGGAAGAGACTATGAAGTAAAAACAATAGAAGATAAACTTAAGATACAACATATAGTAAACATAAATAAACAAGATGCAGAGTTACTTAAATTTTTCAATGAAAATATAAAACCAGATAAACAATGTGGTGTTTACTTTGGAACTGAAGAATTTGAAAGCATTAGTTATAGAATATTAAAAAACCATTTTAATGAAAAATTAAAATTAATCAAGTTTACTACATATACGAATACTATTAGTAAAAGTAATTTTATGAAGGAATTAGAGAAATATCACAACAAAAATCATAATGGGATAGAGAAACTACAGATCATTTTAAAAGAAAGTTATATACTTTAAACATGGATAGAATAATCCAAAATTATATTAATGAATGTGAAGTTTGCCTTGAACATAAATATGGAAGAAATCCCTATAAGATAGAAAACTACGGACCAATCATCGCAAAAAGACCGCTACAACACATACACATGGATATTTTTTATTGTAACAAAGAAAAATATCTAACAATTATAGATATATTTTCCAAGTATGCTCAGGCATATCATCTATCAGACGGAAATGCCATTACTATATTAAATAAATTGAGGCATTTCGCATCTCAGCATAACTTTCCGAATAAGATCACTACAGTAATTTTGCAAAACTCATAAAATAGAATATCATCGAACAACTATCAATAGACATACATGATCAATGGACTCCAAATATCAATGGACATATAGAAAGGCTTCATTCAACGCTAAAGGAAAAACTCAATATCTTGATTGATCAAAATCCCAGGGAAATTACGAAAAACCATATGACAACGGCAATTCTAATATATAACCAGAGTATTCATTCGACTACTAACTATACATCTTTCACTCTTATCTATGGATCATATGAAGAACTATGTAAACATATCATTGACCCTAACGAAGATACCATTGAGAAATATAATGCGATAAGGAAAAAAGAAATCCTTCCGTTTTATGACAATTTATATCGGAAACAACGCGAAAGACAAAATTTACCTACTGACTCTAATGAAACATTAGAAAATAGACAAATCTTTATTAAAACTCACCACCAATGTAATAAAACCGCACCCCGTTATCAAAAATTGTTAATAGAAAAACAAAAAGGACCTTTGCTAGATTGCCATATAAATGTGCAATCGCCAAAGTATAATTTGAGAGATGCCGAAAGATTAAGGAAAATTCCTTCTTTATAGGAAGATGCAATGCAAGAAGATAAAACTAGCTCTGATCCTAATGACGTGAATAATATCCGTGAGGACTAATGAACCTAATTTGGATACAACACACTACGACTACGAGCAAGGAATTGAATTATTGAATTGAAAATTAATTTCAGGCTTTCGGCCCAGAAATGGGCTTGGTTTACATTTAAACACTTAAATATTTTTACCATACAACATTCATATCTACATATCTTGTGTTACAAATATATATCTTTTTCGCAATAAATACAGATAAATACAGCTTAATTTACATTTATATTTACATTTATATTTTCAAGGGTTCATACGCTTTACATTCTTTATCCCATACCCATATCTACATTGTATCATACATTGGTTGACTATTCTTTTACAAAATTAATTTACCTATACATCCATCCATCCATACATTACAATCCATACATTTACGCCGTCCCTGTATAGCAACGGGAATCTGCTTCTCACTATTTAATTCGCCTACCAATTGGTATTCCTATCGCTTTGTATATTTCATTTTTTCCTCTTCTTTACAAATTCTATCATCAATTTCTTTAACTACTTTAACTAACCTATAATTTCCTACCTCGTTATTAAACTATTTAATAATATCTACCCTATCTAACAATAAGACTAGATTTTTTTTTACATGCTTTGGTTTTTTCGCAGTCATATACTAACAAGGAGAGTGCACACCCTCTGGGAAACGGATTTTGATGAAACTTTAGGGGAATGTTCTCCATTAAAAATAAAAATACCAGAATTTCAGAGGTTTTGCCAATAGACCCTTTTTCTTAAGATATCGGTAATTTAATCTCAAATATTCTCTATTCGGTTAAAAAATGATGTCTCTTCTATTG
>JAYJLV010091038.1:0-13099 GCA_036873485.1 Torymus texanus | reverse complement strand
GTACTACACAGTAACACTGATAAATTAATAAAAAATAATATATTTGACCTTGAAATTGAGACACCCCGAAATTTTTACATTGTTTTTATCAGAAAATAAAGAAAATATAGATATCCAAATAGAGACCAAAAAGAGATAAAATACTATATTGCGATCTAAAGGTATCCCAAAAGCAACTCAACAATTAATCTACATCGCTCCTTCCCCAAAATCGAATACACTAACAAACCCATCATCACCTACTCACTACGCATATATTGCTTAGGAAATTCAAAGTGCCTGCGATTTTAAGGCCCAGCGTCAACAACTTTTCCTCTATTCGTCAGCATCATCGTCTTTCCTTTTCTGAGAAAGTTTATTCAATTATAATTCTTGCGCGTATTTGACTTCTCTCCGAAATTCCGTTAAATAATTAATCCCGGATATCGGCTTGATTACTCCTCAAGTGTCATATTTTTATTATGGAATTACGTCTTTTTCATATTAGAAAAGAGAGAGAAATTGTGGTATGGAAAGAATTCAAACGGTCGTAAGGTATGAAGTTGTTGATTAGAATAAATGCAAGAAAAGGAGGTTACTCAAGTAAGGTTGAAATTTTCAAAACGAACAGTTGATATTTATTTTTTTCGGAAAATTTTTCGATTTCCCTTCTTTTTCGAAGTTATGTATTATTTGAGTTTAATAAGTTGAAACTTTCAAAATGCCTGTAATGATGAAATAAATAAATAAAATGATCTGTTACTTTTGAATGATTGGTCTTCTTCTATAGTTATTATGATTAAAATACTCACTAAGATATATTGTAAAAGTAACTGCTAATTCATAATTAATAACTGAAACATCTCAATCAATATGGCATTGTTTTTGTTTTCGTTTATAACGTATAATGTAAATACGTTTGTAAATTTTGTATAAAAATAAAACGAAGACACAACAATCATGCATTTATATTTGTACCTGAACGAACGTTTCTCATTCCGTCTCGCAATCAGTTGTGTACCATTCGTACCTTGTATAGCTTCGTTCAAAATTTAGACTACGCAGCTACACTACCGAAGAACTCTTGTCACCTTACTACGATGACGGTTACCTTCATAATTACCGTGGCAATCTTACTCTACATCATATTGTGGATATTTTCCCACTTCTTCATCGGCAACGTCTATTCTATCTTCTTTAAAGGCAAAAATTTAGCAGAATTCTGTTACTACTTCCACAAAAACTCACCAGACGAAAGTATCGTGTCGTTCCAATATTTAAATCGACGGGCGTTACTGATGCGCGATTCTGCAATGATTAAAGCAGTATTACGTATAGATGGAAGGTTTAAAGCATTTATTTTACCCGATGAAAGATTCGATCCGCTCCTATTCAAGTGTCCACCGTTCGCGATCGACTGCGACAACTGGGCAATTCCGGTCTTAGACAGCAAAACTTCTATGTATATGTTAAAATATGTGATTAATATCAACAAACGTATGCGCGATAAGATTTTGAATAATTCACAAAATCCTATGTTACTGACTTTGAACCTGGACCACTTTACGGATGAGTACGCAAAGAAAACTCTTATGGCTGTGTGCTTGGGTATTAATGACAGGAACACCCACAATCATGAGGATGCCAAAAGTGCCATGGATATCTGCAACGGTATTGAGAACATCTTCAAACCAATCTTGATGAACCGTATTCGTCATATGATCAGTCTGTACGGACCTCGATGGATATCCGGTATCTGCCGTTTCAAGCTCGTTTCTAGTAAACTGAATTACACGTTCAATAATTACATCTATAAAATGATGTACAACGGGCAAAGAGACTGCCTAATCGACTGGGTAGCTAAGCAAAACAATGATCCTAAACAAGTGGCGCAACAAGTCTTTGCTTTTCTTGTGGAATCGTACCTGTATATCAGATTCGTTGGCAAGTTCGCCCTGCTCCGCTTAGCCCAAAATAATTACGTCCAGATAGAAGCCTCTGCAGAAATAAGCGAGGTGCTCTCACAAAATAACGGACTGTATACTGCGCATAGCCTACAAAGGATGAAGTATTTGGACCGGATCATCAAGGAAACTATAAGGATGCATCCACCTGTGGGTTATTTTGCACGTGTCTGCACTAAGCCCGTAATTTTCCAGAACGAGGAGTTCTACTGCCGTATAAGGAAAGGTGACCTGGTCTTTGCTTCAACCGAAGCTGTTCACATGGATCCGCAGTTCTGGGCGTATCCACAGGAATTCAATCCCGATAGGTTTATTAGAAAAGCAAGAGGAATCGGTCCGGAAGTTTTGATTCCATTCCATGGATCGTATGCCAAGAAATTCTACCACATGGCCCTCAAGATTATGCTTGGGACGATGCTGAGAACGGGAATTCTCAATTGTGACTACGAAACGCCGACTAATATTATAATTAACAGAAGGTTCTATTTACCGAGAGGAAATGCAGATGTGCCATTCAAGTTTTTATTAAGTCTAATTGCTCGAATCATTCGAAATCGTATGAATCAAAATAATGACGATCGAAATTATGTCGATCAAAATAATGACGATCGAAATAATGACGACCAAAATAATGTCGATGGAAATAATGTTGATCGAGATAATGACAACCAGGATAGTATCGATAGAAATAATGACAATCAAAATAATCTCGGTTATGAAGAATTAGTAGCTTAATAGCTTATCTAGGTTCGTAGATTGTAGATGAAGATGACTTACGAATATTATTTATAAACCTGACAATATATTACTAATTGTACTTAAAAATACTAATACAAAAATTAACAAGAACATTCAAATTATTGTAACAAAATTTTATCAATAAGAAAAAGAACTCTGTTTATAAATAGAATCAGCATTAGTGAAAGATCACTGTAACGACTGAGCTTTGTTTAATAATTTCACATACCATTGTAAAATTTTTTTTTATGAATTTAGACTCTTGTAACTTTGTGTAAAGTCGTAAATCTTAATAAATTTTATTTTTTTTTTAAATACCTATGACTTTTACATGTTTTCACCCACTACGCATATATTTCCCAGGAAATTCAAAGTGACTGTGATTTCCAGGCCCAGTGTCAACCACTTTTCCTCTATTCGTCAGCATCATCGTCTTTCCTTTATTAACAAAGTTTATTCAATTATAATACATGCGCGTATTTGACTTCTCTCCGAAATACCGTTAAATAATTACTCCCAGATATTGTCTTGATTATTCCACAAGTATTTCTCACACTCGAAGAGCGAGGAAAAAAGAGAGAGAATAAGGGAGAGAAAGAGAGAGCGAGCCATCGTCCTTGATCATTCGTCATTACGTTTATAATGTTTACCTAGTACGCAAAAGAAATTGTGGAATGAAAAGAAATCAAACGGCCGTAAGGTATGAAGTTGTTGATTAGAATAAATGCCAGAAAACGAGGCTTATTCAAGTAAGGTTGAAACTTTCAAGATGAACGATTGATATTTATTTTTACGGAAAATTGTCCGATTTCCCTCCTTTTTCGAAGTTATGTATTATTTGAGTTTGATAAGTTGAAACTTTCAAAATGCCTGTAATGATGAAATAAATAAATAAAATGATCTGTTACTTTTGAATGCTTGGCCTTTTTCTATAGTGTTTATGATTAAAATTCTCATTAAGATATATCGTATAAGTAACTGCTAATTCATAATTAATAACTGAAACATCTCAATCAATGTAGCATTGTTTTTGTTTACGTTTATAACGTATGGTGTAAATATATTCGTAACTTTCATATAGAAGCAAAACGAATACAAAATAATCATGCATTTATATTTGTTCCCTTACGAACGTTTCTAATTCCGTCTCGCAATCAGTTGTGTTCCATTCGCACCTTGCATGGCTTCGTTCAAAATTTAGACTACGCAGCTACACTATCGAAGAATATTCTAACTCTTGTTACCTTAGATCGATAACCATTACCTTCATAATTTCCGTGGCAATCATGTTGTGCAGAATATTGAGGAATTTTTTTTACTACATAGCCGGCGAGGTCTATTCTATCTTCTTCGAAAACACAAATTTAGCAGAGTTCTGTCGCAACTTGCACGAAAGATCACTAACCCAATGGTTTGTTCAGTTCCCATATTTAGGTCAACGGGCTGTACTGATACGCGATTCTACAATAATTCAACGTATATTAGATACGAATGAAAGCTTTGAAGCTTTTGTTTTACCCAATGAAAGATTTGATCCGCTGCTATACAAGTCTCCACCGTTCGCGCTCAACTGCGACACTTGGGCACTTCCGATCTTCGACAGATCCGATCGGATGTTTTATACGTTCCAATATGTGTTTAATACCAACGCATGTATAAGCTTTCAGCTTTTGAATATTGTGCAGAATACCGACGAGCCGACCTTGGATCTGAAAAAGTGGACGAGTGAGTACGCGAAGGCAACCATAATGGCGGTAGGCTTAGGTATTCATGACTGGAACGCCTACCAGGTTGAGGATATAGAAAATGCTACGTATATCTGCAGCTACATTGCGAACATCTTCAAACCAACCTCCAAGAATCGTCTTCGTGAGAAGATGAATCTCTACGGACATGGATGGATATCCGGTATCAGCCGTTGCACAATGGTTCCTTCCAAACTGAGTATCAGGTTCAATAATTACATCAAAAAGATGATGAAAAGCGAGCGAACACAATGTCTAATCAACTGGGTAGCTGAGCAAAACAATGATCCTATACAAGTGGCGCAACAAGTCTTTGCTTTCATTGTGGAATCGTACCTGTATATCAGCATCGTTGGTAGTTTCGCCCTGTTCCGCTTAGCCCAGAACTTTAGAATCCAGGTGAATGCCACTGAAGAAATAAACGATGTACTTTTCGAAAATAACGGACTGTATAGTTTGAGTAGCCTAGAAAGAATGACGTATTTAGATCGAATCATCAAGGAGACTATAAGGATGCATCCACCAGTGGGTTTTTTCGCACGTGTCTGCACCGAGGAGACAATTTACCAGGGCTTGGCATCCAACTGCAATATAAAAAAGGGTGACCTGGTCTTTGCTTCAACCGAAGCTGTTCACATGGATCCGCGATACTGGCGACATCCAGAAGTCTTTAATCCCAATAGATTTATTCGAGAAGCGAGGAGGACCGCTTCGGAAGTTCTTATTCCATTCAATGGATCGTATGCGGAGAAGTTCTACTACATGGCAGTCAAGATGATGCTTGTGACCATACTGAGGATGGGACAGATCATGCGAGATCCTAAAACGCCGCAGAACGTGCAGATAAACAGGTCGTCCCATTTTACCAGAGTCAAAGGCAAATTTGGCATTCGTGTGGATAACTTGCAACGAAATATTTTCAATTTAATATATGTTAATCCAATTAATGTCGATGGAAATAATGACGACCAAAATAATGCTGCTGGAAATAATGCTGATGGAAATAATGTTGATCCAAATAATGACAATCGAAATAATGACCACCAAAATAATGACGATCAAAATAATGCCGATGGAATTCAGGTCAATCAAAATAATGTCGATCAAAATAATGTCGATCAAAATAATGTCAATCAAATTAATGAAAATCGAATTAATCTCGATAATGACAATCGAATTAATGAAAATCGAATTAATCTCGATAATGAAAATCATATTAATGTCGATAATGAAATAGTGTAGTTGTTTCTAATTGTAAATATGATGTATTTGCTAACCTGGTGTAGATGAAAATGACTTACGAGTATTATTTATAAACATGACGATAGATTACTAATTGTATTTTAAGTTACTGATACAAACATTTTAAAGAATTGTCCCGTTGTAAGTATTTTAATTTCATAAAATAATATTATACCTGAAAATAGATATAATAATTTTTTTCTTACGTAATATTTAATAACGAAATATCATTATTTGATTGCAAAAAATGAAGAAGAATATGTAAATAAATATAAACAAATTACGTAAAATTACGTAAATTTTATCAATAAGAAAAAGAACTCTGTTTATAAATAGAATAAGCGTTAGTGAAAGGTCACTGTAACGACTGAGCTTTGTTTGATAATTGCACATACCAATGTAAAATTTTTTTTATGTTTTTAAACTCTTGTAATTTTATGTAAAATCATAAATATTAATAAATTTTATTTTTAAATACCTGTGATTTTTACATATTTTCACCATATCCAACATTACATGTTAAATGACCATTAATCCACCAAAATATAAACATAGTCAAGAATACATAGCATTCAACATTATCATTTAATTTTATACACTTATTATTCACGCCATTTGATCCATAACAAATTCAAAAGATTTTCATACTTTTTACTTTAACCCTCATAAAATATAACGGTGCAAAAATATTCCTCTTACATAATGCATATCATGTAAAGCATAATTACTCGTAATAATCAATTCTTAGCCCGCGTCGTTTCATATTAAAAATTCAAATATATCTCATCATTATATATAACTGTGCGTGTGCGTACTGTCTCACCCCCTTCCTTCTTACCAGTCGTCGCGGTTCTCGCATTCTCGTCAATAATTCACGCGGTATACGTGCGCGCATCATCGTATCGATTACAAGCCGTGTGTATATATATAGTGACCCAACCGAACTGTCCGTTACACTTTTCAGCCTCGATAAACAACGCGCGTACCCTATATATATAAATTACGCATATCCTCGGAAAGACGTTACTACTCGTGTAGTAAAATGGAACTATATGTATATAATCCAAAAAGAGAGAGAGAGAAATAGAGAGGAGAGACCCTTTCACGGTCTCTTCGTCACGCGAGATCTCAAAATCTCACCTTGCTGGACAATTTATTTATGTAAACCTCAGTTTCTCTCTCTCTCTCATCTTCTTTCGTACGTTACATGCGAAGGGTCCGCCGCTCTTTGCCGTACACAAAGCGGGTCTCTCCTCTTCTATTTAAAATTCATCCGGTTTCCCATGTGCTCTCTCTCTCTTTGCGACGCACAAAAGCGAACGATCGCGATTCATTTCCCTGTTGGCTCCACCCGGTTATACTACGCGCGCGCGCGCGACATATGTGCTCGTATTATGCAAGGGGAAAGAGGAGAGAGAGAGAGAGAGAGAGAGGGGGGAGGGGTAAGAGCGGTCACTATTGGTTTTTCGCCTTTCCCGCGCATAATTACGAGTTGTACAGTCGAGGGGAGTTTTCGGTTGCGTGGATGATGGACTTTTGGAAGGAGAAAGAGAGAGATGGAGAGTCACGCGAGAATCAGAGAGAGGTTTGAGCGGGGAATTGATTGGAAGTGAGAGAGAGAGAGGGGAAAGAGAGAGAGGATGTGATATTAGGGGTTGGCTGTGAGGTCGGTGATATTTGATAGCGATTTGAGTGGGAATTTGAATGGATACGTGCAGCGTTATATTGGTGAGAAAGGGGGAGTGAAACGCGCGTTTTTCGAGAGAATATATAAAGTATATGCATCGATTTTGGTAGTTTGATATTTGGGTACTCGGGTATAAGGTAGACTGGTTCGAATGTAATCTTCTTTTTGTTCTTTACACATTTATACATACTATCGCATTTTGAAATTTAACTGTATTTAATTTTTTAGAGAAATTGTGAATCCTATGAATACTATGATATACACATTGTAGCAATTGACTTTTAAATTTTTTTATAAAGAAAAAAATCCTACAGTTCAGCTCATATTTAATTTAAATTATATTAAAACTGATGAAATAAATTATCTCTATAATAGAAAAATACGTTGGAGTTGGGAATTATAATTAAGAATCATTAACAAAGCCGATAAAACGCATTATTACATGAATCACCGCTAATACCGATCACCCCCGGGAGCAATTTACCAACCCAATTCATTCTTCGACTCGCTAAAAACCCCTTTACAACCGGCGCCTATATACGTATACTGCACTCGTGAAACCTTTCACTACGAAAATTATCCCGACCTCTTATTCCTTCACCACGTGTACCGAATAATTACACAGTCCTCGTCCTCTCTCTCTTCTTAACATCTCCATCAGCACCCATTCCAATCGAAATCCCTCCTTCACGATGATGACGACGACGACTTCATCTCTCGAGGAAATAAAATACCTAACCGGCATCAATTTACTGCTGTATATATACGCGTGCCCGTGTACGAATTGAGATGTGTGTGTGTGTGTGTGTATATATATAAATATATATATATAAAGGTCTGTGTAATTACCGGGCGTACGCGCGCACAGGTGCACGAGCGGTCCAATAAATCCAAGACGCGCGCGGGCGAATATCGGTGCAGAGGTTCAATTAAGACGTGAACGCGTGCGTCGAGGGTTGCCGTGTAGTAGTAGTAGTAGTAGTATAGTTGCATGTGGTATATATATACGCGTAACTGGATTTATAGGTGGAGAATGAGGAATGTAAGAGGGAAGAGAGAGAGAAAGAGAGCTACTGCGAGAGTTGCACGGATTGGATTGCAGGTTGGTGAGAGGCTGTTCAAATGTGATTTGCTGGTTGTAAGCGAATTGCGATATGCGACTGTGTTGTGCGGTTGTGTTTTAAGTGTGGTTCGAAAAAATGATCCGTGGGTTATTTGATGTGGAAATGATGTAGGATAATTTTTTTATTTTAAGGAAACGATTTTGATAATGTTTAGTAATAATTATTTTGTTTTGGAAATGTTTTAAGGTTTGCACGATTTTGTTTAGTATTTGGTGTGTTCTCGATTTGTTTTTAATGAAAGAATTTCTATATATGTGTTTAAAACTGATTACGAGTAAAATGATTTTAGTATTTAACAGACTTTAATTGAAAATTATAAAATATAATTATTGTAGGGGAGAATCGGGCTCACATGTTGTACACTTGGAGTCGATTTATTTGCAGCTAATACATTTTTACGTTCTTGTGTGATGATGACTGTTTGTTTTGCAATAAAATGAAACTTAAGAAATCCTTATGATCATCCAAAACCAAAGGGTTAAAAAAATTGAATTACATTATGATCAAAAGTTTACAACATATCTCTTCCCTCTACCTTACATATAGACACAAACAGCAAAAATTATATTTATTGAAGTAAATGGAGTTGTTATAAATGTTAAAAGATTTCTTATTAAAATCAATACAATCACTATAATTAACAATAATCCACACTATTCTACACTATACACCGGGCCCTAAACTTTCATTATCAATCAAATCTATAATAAAACATCGAAAATGCAAACCTACCAAAGAAAACCTATCAACAACCCTATCCATATCAATCCTCCTCCAAACAAACTCTACTCAACTCTAAACCCTCCTCCTCCTTTCACTCTGCAATTAGCACGCATCTCTTGGACCTACTTTCATTGGCGCCGCACGTTTAATCGACATGCAAGAATCGAATCAGCCCTTCTCTCTTTCTCTTTTCACCACAGTGAAAAACAAACTGTAAGAGCACCGCTTATATACACATACACACAAGGCGCCGGAAATAAAAGAAAACGAGAGGAGAGAGAGAAAGAAGACAGCCGAGAGGCACGAGCAGCCTGTTGCTTCCTCTCTCTTTTCTTTCTATATACGCACGCGGAGAAGACAACGCGTGGCGCGCGCCGTTTATCACTCTACGGCCCCCGGAAGGAAACGTAGAAGAAAGTACGTGTGAGTATGTGGGTGTACATATATATATATATATACATACATGTAAGAGGCGAGGATTCTTATCCGTGTTCCGGAGGGTGGAGGAGAGAAGGTTTAGAGTTTTATTGGGTAGCGGTGGCAGGAACGTTTTCTCTCTCTCTCTCTCTCTCTCTCTCTTTCTCTTTTTTTTCGCTTTATTTTTCGTGTAAGGGAGAGAGAGAGACGGGAGATTTAGAGCGAGAGAGAGAGAAAGCAGTGATCGTGAGAGGGATTTGGAGGATCTGATTTTGTGATCGGCTTGCGGCTGGTTGTTTTTGAGTGATTAAAGGGTGATGTTGATGTGATAGTCTTTTAACTTTATCTTAATAAATGGCAAAGAAATATATATATATATATATATCCTTTAATTTCTTCATTTTCTTATATTATTCTTATTTAATTTTCTGTATTATTAACAATTTCAGAGCAATATTATATTAAATATAACTATAATACAACATAAAGTAACCACGAATGGGTATGGGTAAATGATACTTTCAATCGTAACAAACTTATACTTCACAACCAAATTGTTTGCACATGCACTACCATATATTCATTGTAACACTTATAAAAAAAACCTCACAAATTATAACACTTTTTTCATTTAAACGTACAGACGGTAGCATTCCTGAACTCTATCCATAGTTGCGACGTGGCCACCAGAAAAACCTTCCATAATCACAAGTGCAGGCACCGTTAATACACAATACCCTGCCGTCAACGTAGCAGGTACTATCTCGACCTCGCGAACAATCCTCTGAACTGTAACAATAATACGAGCTGTTGACTTCTGTCAAGTGAACAACCACAAATTAGTTGAAAATTATTTTTCTGTATATCACGAGATCAATATTATACATACCGTGGAGAATCGCAATGATGAAAAGGACAGCGAGTAACGAATATTTCATCCTCAACGTTATAGCTTTTCGTTGAACACTGAAGGTGAACAAGTTCGTTCGTATAGATATTATAGTGAGTTATAGTTTTGTGTGTAAGGTTTTATTATCGGTCGAATTTTCTCTGACGTATGTATATACTTAATTGTACAGTTATGTGTGGTTAAATAAATGTAGAGTATTCGTAAAAGAGAGTACGATTTTAAGTTTTAAAACAGCTGTACAAATTTATTTCGTCGAAAAAAAAATGGGTTAATTTACTTTCGTATTCGACTGATGTTTGTCTAGTCCGATAGGTGACTTAATTCATAATCTATAGTGGCGTCTTATCTTTTACGAATGTAATAAAAAAAGATGTCAGTAGCACGAGTATCTATAACAGTGATTGTTCTTTCTCCTTCTGTTGTATTACTTACACCTTTCTTGAAATTCATTATTGCGCCGCGACTATATTAATTAAAACATTTATCATAATGAATAAGGAAAATGTTGTTCCTCGTAGAGAAAGACTTTTTATTTTAAATAATGATAAGATAATTTTCTAATATCTGTATTGTCTTTCACGCAAATGCAGCAAAATATCATATTTTTAGTTCATACAAATAAGAAACGATAAAGTAACTTAAAAAAAAAAGAAATAAAATAGTCTTTATGAAAATTATATTATAATTATATATAAAGAAGTGGGATACTTTACTGCCACTTATTTATTCATTTACAATTTTTATATGTATAGCAGTATTTCCCGTTGACTTAATTAAAATAAAATAATCTAACTTTTGACACATAAATAATCGCGGATAAATTAAACTAAAATAAACGATTCACAGTATAATCAAACCTTGCACATAAATAAAATTCTCGATATAAATCCACGTAACCGATTCCACATTCAAATATATATACATAAACGTTAACGTCCACAGCGTCACTCAACCATCTCTTCGTATATATATGCATCGTCCTCCATCACTTCCCCCTACACTTGCGCATATGCATCTCTTACCATACTTATATATATATATATATATATATACACACACACACACACACACACACACTTACCCTTCGAGTCACATTTTTCCCTCGAACAGCCGAAAAAGCTTCCATCAGCTGCTTACATCACCCAACGATATCGCTTTACGAGCCCCGCGAGGGTTTATCACAGATGGCTTCGCGCTCATATACATATATAGGAAACGTCAAATTAACCGGCCACATGCGCGATTTCCTACGTCGGTGTGTGTGAGAAAAAAAAAGAGGTGACGCTTGTTTTTTTTTCTTCTTCTTTCAAAGAGGTTTCAGAGGAAATGTCGTATAGAAGGTGAGGAGAAAAAAAGAAGGAGAACCGTGGGTATATATACAGAGATCGAGTTGCGGTTTGATTTATCGAGAGGACGTTAGAACAGAGAAAAAAAAGAGTTCGTTATGGTAATTGATTTATGGCTAAGAAGTAAGAGAACGTGGTTAAAAGAATGACGTATGGCGCAGGACATTATTTCCGGAGACTTTTCGACTGTCGTTAAAGATGCTGGGACACTTGTTCGTTGTACGAGGGAGGAGAATGTATAAACGGTTATTTAAACTCACTTGGTTAATGTAGTGTGTTAAGTGTTCATCGATGATGGAGACAGGCGGGGTTCACTAAAATCAATCAAATCGTCAAAACGATATATTTAAAATGCATATTTCAATACTTCTGTAAATATACACGTATATAAACATATTTAGAGAATTAATTAGTACGATATTATGAAATTTAAGCAAATAAAAGTTTTTCTATCGCTAAATTATCCGACTGCCACCAAGAATAAAGTATAATTTTTTAATCAAATATGAAATTTTCCATAATAATATCCTGATTCCACTTATCAGCTCAGCATCATTAACAAAAAATAACAATCAATTTTCAGTCTCGCATACAATGCCTCGCACGCACTCACGTTCTACGATAAATAAAGCAATAACAATAAGTCCCTTCCTACCCCGTGTTATCCTATCCCCAAAACTACCTCCACAGCCATAAAATATTTCATTTTGATTGAGAAAAGTAGGCGCGCGAGCACATGTGTGCTATACTCGTGCAATACCGAATAAAAAAAAAAGCATCTCCCATCCTTCCCCTCACTTCTATACGTAAAAAAAACAACACCACACGCACACATGTGTATGCTTCCTATAACGGATTCGCTTCTCTCTTTCTCTCCCTTTCGGTCAGAAACTCTTACGCGCAGTCGACCATCGTCCACTCTCTTACATCTTTTTTTTTTGTCGTCGTCCCTTCTACTTCGTCTAATTCTCCCTCTTCTCTCTCAAACCTGAAAAAAACATACACTGCGAAAATGGAAACAACAACGACTACGAGCTACGTCTAGCGTACACGTGTGTGTCCGGCCTTTGTGTCCAGCATCTGCTGCCGCGAGTGTTGTACAGTTTATATATATATATATATATATATATATATATATATATATATAAAGAGAGAGATAGAGAGAGAGAGAGAGAAAATGCAAGAGAGTATAGAAAAAATCCAGAAGCGAGAAAAGAACACAAA
>JAYJLV010091027.1:0-13100 GCA_036873485.1 Torymus texanus | reverse complement strand
CTTCTCGCCGGAGGCAACATGGCCGACTTCCCCCACTCTCACAGTTAGAGTGAGAGGGAAGATCGCAGTCCCTACAAGTGTACGACAAAGGCGCCATCCATTGGGATTTCGATAAACCGACAGCATTTGTAAACATTGTCCCATACATAACCCACATACCCCATAACTACATGTATTTTATTTAATTGTATATCTGTGATAATTCGTACAATTTCATTCGTTTTACAAGGTCATCTTGAAGGGTTTAATGAAATTTCGTTAACATTTCATAAGATGGAAGTATTTGTTATGACTACGGCAAGAGCGCCCGTCCCGTCATGAAGTTGCCGCTTGCTAGCGAGAGTCTGCGTATTCGAACGACTCCGTTCCCTTATTCCACGTTCTTCGAACGTCTGGTAATTCGCCTGTCCGTCAAAAAAAGCCAATTTTTAATATTCAATTAAAAATTGATTTATCGCGATATCGAGGTCGAGCAAAAGCGGTATGGTCTCTAAACTTAATCAACTTCCAGAAATGGACATCTAAACCCAAACTGGAAAATTTTTGAGAAAATAATTTTGCTAACTTTTTTATTTTTTGTGATACATCAATCTTGACTGCACCATTGTGTTCCCCGTGCCCCAAAACCCTTAGGTCCATGGTTGTTTAAACCATTTCACCATTTCCGAAGGAGAAAATCCCATGTCAGGATAGTTTTGGTCACGCGGTATTGTTTGCAATTTAACTATTTTTTATACATTGCATTACTTTACTAACCTTGTAAAATAATAATATTATATATTCTTGTAATTTATAAAATAATAGACAGAATGTTGCGTCAATTTTAAGCTATCTGAATTTATTATGTTATAGAAATTATAACATCATTTATTTTAAATAATTTTCAGTATTTCACAAATTTGATTTACATATTTTAAAAACATAAAAATATTAAAAATATCTTTTGATTATTTCTTTTATACTTAATTTTACAAAAATTCAATATTGTCTTTTCAAAATATATTTCAATAATTAAATTATTTATGATGTTATAACTTCTATTTTTATTTTTTGCATATCTTTTATAACAAACCAATATTCTTGTAAGATTGGTTCGTTCATCATAATAATATGTTTTTTTCTAAACTTTACTTTGTAAAAACAATAACTTTAACTTAAAAACATCTAAAAATAATTTCGAACAATAGCTATATTTAGAAGCAGCGTTAAAATAATTAATTCATGCGTTTCCTTTACAATTATTATAAATAAATATCACTAATGTAAAAAATTGTAATAAGATTTAAATGTAAAATTAGCGAACTTCCTTTTTTTAGTTAAAAAACGTAAATTAATTCAACAATTATAGAAAAACAATAATAATTAAACCTTACTTTCGTTCTAATAACGCTAGAACTTTCATTCAAATTTGTATCGAAATTTTACGTTTAAATGCTTAATAGTGTATAACTCGATTAAAATTTATATTATGGTTACATAATAATCTCGGCGAAGTCCACAAATTTCATTTAAAATCATAAAGAGGAAAAGAGAGGAAAGTATCTTCTCTCTCTCCATCCCTTCTCCGTCATACATGAAAATTTAAGCCAGAGGAGGGATGAGCGCTTGCTCTCCATACATAAGCATAGGGCCTTACCACCACCATTGTCTCAAGACATAGAAACAACACTGAAAACTTTACGGATGCTCATTCGACCCCGCAGTTTTATCGCCAGTTCTCGTTCAGTCTTCAAGAGGGCTACTCGTCAGACTTGGCGAAAACCGCGTCGGTTTTTTTTATTCGTACTATTTCAGACAATATTTTGCCTTTTCGGAAAGCTCACCCGAGCTAGTAGGTAACGATATCTAGACTCAAAACGAGCAACCGACTTCACATTCAAAGGTGTACGTTACAGGACACAACACTTATAATGGAATGGTACGGCCGTCTTGGCACTATGTTAAAAGACTACGAGGATGCAAAAAACCTGCCCGACCGTCCGGTGCCCAAGAGCATCTACGACGCCGAAGAGGACAACGTGAAGATAATGCGTGACTGTGAAAGTTCATACATGAAAATATTAAAGAAGAGACAGATAGCGTTAGACTACGTGAAGCGGCGACAAAGGGAGATAAGTGGGCCACCTCGGTACCAGCCAAGTCCTAAAATATCAAAGGTGTCGAAGCCTAGGACGCGCCTAGAGGCCCGTAAGATAATGTGGCAGCACTTCAAAAAGATGAGACAGAACTATATAGACGGGATGAAGAAGTATTCCTGGGTGGAAACCGATGATGATGAAGACGATGAAGACGATGAAGACGATGAAGACGATGAAGACATGCCTGAATACGAAATTGCTGTCGCAGAGAATGCAAATGGCGCCGCGCACAACGATGTAGATGCGATGCGGATTTCGCGAATTCCTTATGCATTGCGGGAACGACGTAATAACGCGCAAAACGCCAACATCATCGGCAATGTACCTAGAGGCATGCAAAATGCTAACCATGCACCATCACCTGAGAATCATCCTGCTGTACAGAACAGTCACAATCAGTTGCCAAACGAACCTCGACAGCAACCGGACTACATTTGGCAGCATATGTGGCTTCAATCGCCTCCAATAGACTATATGATGTTGTATTTAGATAATGTTAAACCGCATCTTATTCGTGCTAACCGAGATCCAATCGGTCTCGGTATGTCGGATGAGGATGATACTGATTTAGTTCCATCACCATTGTTACAAGATGATGATTTGCAACCGGAACAGTTGATGCTTCCCCTTCCAGTTATGAATATGTTTATAAATCCAGAGATTCCAGAGAATATAGTTCTCAATCCTGCTCTTAATCCAGTTGTCAATCCTGCTCGGTAAAACTTAGCTAATGAACCAGCTGTTCCCATTGATCTTCCGATAAATCAAGGCATTAGAAGATAGAATGATGTGCACCATTCTGAGCAAAATGCTGATGTAGAGAAGAGGGGTCCCGAAGTGATGAGAAACGATCGTGCCGAAGATTTGGAAAACATTTAAATACGTAAAGGATATAGAAGGGAAAATGACATTTAATCAAAAGCGATGGTAATACAAGATATTACAAGATTTAGTCTTATTATATTTAACATTTTCGTAAGCTTCTTAAATTTGTCCAAATTTGTTTGAACTTTTTATTTTAAGGGTTAAAAGTTATACGAGGTAAAGGAAAACTTTTATATATATTAGCTTATTAAACCGTAATGTAGAAAATAAGATCAAAGTAGCGAATTGTAATTAGGTTAAGAAGTTTTGCACTTTGAACGAGATTAGTACTATGAGCGAAACACAATTTAAGCTATTTGGAAACAAAATAAAGGTAAATAAACATCGAGTGCCACGAAGTAGATATAATTACCATGACTTTCGAGAAGTCAGCGTTGTCAAACAAAAAAATAATGTAATAGCTTTTTATCAGCTTCCACGATAAATCAGCTGTTTTAATAATTATAGGAAAAATGTTATAATTTCAATAACATTGAGAATTGAAAAATTTTAATCAATTTTTATGGTCATCTAAACTCAATAAATAACAACGTCGAAAATGTATGTAACGCAATTCGAGTTCGTTATATTTGTAAGATAAATACTAATAGTAGTAGTGATTTTAAATATTATTTTTAATGTCTACGATAATAATAACAAATGATAGTAGATCTATATATAAGTTAAGTACATAAGTGTATTATGTATACAATACACCGTAACGGATACGACAGTCCAAACAAAAATAAAGTTTTAATAATAATCAACGTAGATTTTCAATTTTCTTATTCTCTCGTACCACTTTATAAAAATATCCACCTCTTTCACCTTCCCATCTGCGCGTAGAAAACAAACACCATCCAGCCTGTGAAATTCACACCGAACCAACACACTTCCCGCTACAAACGTTTACAAAAGCTCGCGATTTTTCCTCCCCTACCCTCTGATTCCTCAATCAACAAAGCTTTCACTCGCTGCAAGCTAGAAGTTCACAGCGGGCACGGCTTTCCATTAGCGCGCAAGGCGCTCCTTCCGGTTTCCGGCGTCTCCGCTACGATCGCGTCGCTGACTTTGTCCTATCGGCACACAAAGTCCTTCTGGTCAGTAACCCGAAGGCAGCGCGCTGATAATCGGGCGGCGCACACCTGCGCAGCCAATCAGCCGCGTTCGTTACTCGAGCGTAGTTCATTTTCGCGTTCACGACGTTGATTGGCTTTTACATCGCGAGCTGCCGACGTCGTCGTCGTCGTCGTAGCTGTCGTCTTGGAAGGATGCGTTTCTAAAGGGGTTGAGAGAACAGAGATATATAGACTGCGAGACTTGCGTTAAATATTTGCGCGTGCATTTCAATTAAGGAGGAGGTCGCGCTGGAAACGGGGCGGGCACGCAAGCTGGAGTTTCTGTAATCCAGAATGTCTAGGGGTGGGTTATGAATAGTGCTGGGTAATCGCAGGAGATGATCTTTAAACTAAAACAGAATGGTAACGGAAGGATGTGGAATAATAATGATGGTATAATGATAGAGTTGTAAAGTTCATATTGCGTATAATGTATACCTATACATGTAGATTTTTATGATTCGCTTGATTTTATTTTTCCGTTCGAAGTAATAAATTGAAATTTTCATAAAGAATATATTTATTCGTAAATCATTGGTTTTAACGAGGATTATCAATATTTATAAATATAAATAAAATTACGTGAAAAATAAAAATTAAAGGAAATGAAATTACGCTGTGCGCGATGCGAAAGATATAAATTTACAGTTAACAACCGGCAATCATTAAAGTTCAATCATTTAATTCCGGAACCCATGCATTCTTAACCTCACGAGGTTATACTGGGCGGTTTCGTTCAACGTATATATATATCAGAACGAGCGACTTCGCATCCGTCCTTCTTCTCTTTTATACCTCGAATTTCTGAAAATTTTATTCATTCTTTCCTTACTTCCCGCATCGCGTTATACATACGCGTATAGAACCATCCTCATTAAATTTACATACATCGCGTTCTGGAAATTTGATCAACCGAGCGGAATCAAAGCCAAACGCAAACCGACCGATGGAAATGTTAAAGTTTCGCAGGCTCGGTACATTGTACTCGCGGAATAAATAAATACGCCATGTAGAAAGAAGAGAAGGAAGTGAAAAAGAAAGAATACGCGGCTGCTTTTCCTGCTTAAATGCGCATGTGGTATGAGCTGAAACGCGAGAGCACGTATTTTCCTTCGATACAGAGTATACGTATATCTTCTGATAATTAATGCTTGATATGAGAATATATATTTATGGAAGCGTTGATGGAAGTGATCGAACTAGGTGAAATGTTAATGTGACTGTAGTAGATGTTGATTTATAATTTTTTATATACGTTCATATATACATACACTATGCTGAAAGTCTAAAACATTATATAACTATTAACTGGCTATTTATATTAAAATGGAAATATCTGTTGTTTACTTTCTAACTCATGGTAAAATCTAATGAGTTTGGCTAGTCAGAGAATTGCCAGTAGAAAATCTATTATTATATGATGAAGAGAGAAAGAGAGAAAATCAGATAGAGAAATAAAACTTTTGACGAATTAGTCGATAGTACCAGTATAATGACTGATTTTCTATTTCATATAATTAATTTATATTTTAGTAAGCTAATCGATCCACTTTAATACTCTTCCGAATACGATATAATTATAGTAAGTTAATTAAACGCGAATATCCATAAAATCGATATGAAATAGACTAATAGTAGTTGTAAAAGCGTTTCATCATGGCGATTAATTAACCATTTATTTATTTATTAAGCTATGATAATGCCATCAATTTGATAAGTATAGTATTAAAATTCTTTGTATATAGAAAACATACACTGAGAAAAAAAGTTTAGTAAAAATTATTAAATGCTTTGTAAAAATACCATACTTTATAAGAAATTTTGCTAGAATTATGGGAAAATTTACTATACTGTATTGTATATAGTAATTTTTGGGCTTTCACAGTATGTGGTGGCTTTACGAGACAGTATGGTACCTTTTACAAAACATTTAATAATTTTTACTAAATTTTTTTCTCAGTATATAGTTTGCTCCATCGCATATAACACGTATCCTTCAAAAACAATGCACAACCTCAGTAACCCTTTCAATCTAAATTTCTTTCCTCTCTCTCTCTCTCTCTCTCTCTCTCTCTCCCACCCCGCATCTAACAGCGATATATCACTCAATTCCCAGTGTCTCAAACCGCATTACTACTTCATATCCTCCTACAAGCAAACATCGACTTCTATATGTATATTCTCCTATGCTTCCCTTTTCATCGGAATCGTATCAGTCTCCATGCGACTAAACGAAACCTACCACGTATAGTCTCAATGTATGGCACCGGGGGAAATTCTTCTCACCCCTTCGCCATCCTCTCTCGCACGCCTTTATTAATTACGACACAACGCCACGTATAAAAGCCTCTCCCTCTCTACTCTGCTCCCGCGACGACTCCGGGTAATTAGCTTAACGAGCCGGGGGAAGCCCGGCGCAATTTCCGTGGAGTGCTGAGCGCTCGCGCACACGAGAGAGAGAGAGAGAGAGAGAGAGATGTATGTGCGCGTCTTACCTCTCTGCGAGGAGATTGCCATTGTCCTCGAGAGGCAGCAGCAGCAGCAGAAGCAGTAGTAGTAGCAGCAGCAGTGTGCACCTACCTACCTACCTACCTACCCCATCGATCATTGTCGTCCCGTTCGACTCGATGATTCTCGACAATCGTCCATTTCGTCGGCAGCTGCGCTCGCTGCAACGCCCGTTCCACTTGCGCGCTCCCCTTTAGCCGCGCCAGTAGTAGCGAGAGCGAGCGTCGCTCTGTATTATCGTGAGATATGGGTGGGAGAGAGAGAGAGAGAGAGAGAGAGAGAGAGAGAACGACGTGGATATGGCTATGAATGCGAGGATGAAAAGCGGCTGGCGCGCGCTCGCGCAAGGGATGATGGCCTCTCTCTCTCTCTCTCTCTCTCTCTCACTTGGTTCCTAGGAGAGAACCGGCTTTCGGGGTTATCTTTATGGGAGGCTAATGGCGAATGACGCTGAAGGTTTTAATCGTTGTATTGTTTTAATTTCGAGATAATTTTGGGATTTCGGTGATTGTGGGTAGAGAAGTTTTGAGTTTAATGTGTAGCTGCGGAAAGGAGTTGTTATTTTGATATGTTTGTAAATAAAAATGAATGGAAATTTATAATCTGTTTGTGCAAAGCTTTGAACGGGGTGAAAGGAGAGAAGGTATAGACACGATTAGATGACAGACAGTACCCTATTAGAGTTAATAGGTGGAGTTAAGCTCGACTTACTGTACTGTAGATTGGTCTGGATTCGAATGTAACAATTGACCCGACTATAAAAAATAATTTTATGAGTGTGATATATTGATTAAACGAATTTATTTTATACTATAGCTGTATCTGTATTAAAATTTTATGGATAAAATTCGATATTTTAGTAAGTCAATTGGTACATTAGGGGTAATATATATATTAGATTATTAAAATAAACGAGAGTTATACTGGTTTGTAGTTTAATATAATCTGCTAGTGCAAATATAACAGGTAGCGCAATAAACACACTTCAATAATACCGTATGATACCCTCATAAATATACAAGAAAGGATTAACTTTCAGCATTTATGATTTGGTGACCTGTTTTGAAACACAAATACTTTGATAATCTACCGATTGAATATGATATAATGGAATCCACCATTTTCCAAGTTTGAATCTACAGCAATCTATTGTTGAAGTTTATATAACATTTATTGTCTTTGGTTATAGGAGAATCTCTAATACGATAAATATAAGATTTTATTTCAAATATAAATTCATTAGTGATCGATTGTAATGGACGAAATAAGCAGTTTAAAAATGCATATGACACCATAAACGTTGTAATTCATATTTCAAGGATTCTATATTCAGAAAATTCTGCAATAATTCCCTGGTAGAAAGTTAAAGATATTTTATATTTTTATATTTAATGTGTTGATCAAATGAAGACCTTTTTAATAAAAATCAATATGTAACAAAAACTCCTCATACCCAAAAGTGTTATCTGCAGTGAAAAGGTCAATATTGTCAAATGCAGACGCTAAAATTTACTTTAAATTGGTACATAATTATCAAACAAAAGTAAAATAATGTTCTTAGCTAAAAAGTTAACATAAAAAAGGAGTTGTGCTAAATAAATTTATTAATTAATTCAATTTCATAGTGCGATCATTTCAATGTTGCCTCCCTCCGCCCTCATAATTTAAATTTATTTTGATCAATGTTTCAATTCTCAAACCTTACATCAAAATAATGATTTTTCATCACTACGCCCTATATCTTTATTATTTAAATGTCAAGTATTATACAATCTGACATTAAAAAAAAAATTCTCCATTTATATCTTATACCGTCGACATTATTACTTATAATCCGTCCAGAATTAATAACAGGCGTGAAAAAGTAATTATAACACAACCGACGGCAAAAATAAAATTATCAGCAATAACGCGGGCGAATTCCTGGCCCTCTTGCAAAAGCCCCGATAATCCCAATTATTATATTAAAAGAGCACCTTTTCAATGGCTATTAAATCATCGCCGCACGAAATTCAAATGTTACATAAAACAAAAAAAAAATACAGCCGAGCTGCACGTATGTACGTGTACGTGCGATAATGAAGAAGCAAGTGTTTTTTCGTCATATAACGGAGAGAGAAACCAACGACGATGCACAACACGCGTTAATTAACGAAATTGGTTATAATATATAATATTCAACGCTATATACGTGCGTTGATCGCTCCGCACCGCCAATTATAATACGCGCGTTCAATTTAAATCCATGATGTACGTTCAATTAGTAGCATATGTGCGGAACACGAAAAATAGTAAAATATCGCTAAGTATGTCTTTTTTTTTTTTAGTATGTAGCGGAAGTAAGCCACGTTGGGGAGGCGTGTATATATGTGCCTAGGAGGTGTGAAAATATTCGACGCTGAATTTCGTGCGTAAAATTATCAGCACCCGCGTATTTCGGATTCTTCGTCATCGTCACGCTGCACGCGCTCGCATGTTATTGGAAAGCGTGTCGGCGCGCGTTTTAATGAACTACGCCTTCACACGCGGGTCTGTGTATGTAAATAACTCTGTCAAAGTTGATTAAAGTGCCTCGCGATGATTTCTGGCAGCAGATGAAGGTTTGAGTAAGAGGCTGATTTTTTCCTTTTGTTCATTAAATATGTTATATAAGTATACAAAAATATCATCTTTCTATATGATTAATGTTAATGTAGTTTGTTAAAAGTAATCAATATCAGAATTTCTGGACACTGGAAAGTAATTTGTTTTCAATGCGTGCATGAAAAAACCCGTTTTTTTAATAGAAAAGGGTATTGAAAATCACGCTTTTTAAGCGTCTATCGATGTCTCCCATCGTAGTACGAGGAAAAGTACGTTTTATCTCCCTACAGCTACAGGAAAAAAAACATAGTTTGTCGTTATAATGACTTGATACACCCGATCTCCCATCATTCATTTTTCTTCCAAAAAGGTCCTATTAAAAAAAGTATCACCATCATCCTCCTAACAGTCAACTTTCCTCTGTAATTGCAAAATGTACTATTTTATTCCTCTTGTTAATAATATGATTGAAAAATAATTTTAAAAATCTTTAAAGGGCTAATGGAAATAATTGGTGAATAAATGACTTCATGGATCTTTGGAGAGCTGAAGTAATTGGAGAGCTAATGTATTATGTTGTTTTGATTCATCACCCTGAATCAGCTTTAAATTAGTCGAAATCAGGAAACATAGTTTCCTCGTTATGTTTTGGCGGTATACTGTCTCTTTAATGTTTACTTTTATTCACCCTAATCTTTACATTAGCCTTCCAAAGATTCTTGATATTATTTATCAAATTTAAATTAAAGAGGTTCATTTTGAACAGAAAAAAACTATGAAGTATTTGTCAAATGCTATAGGTATAGCAAAGAACAAATTCACCTTTATCATTGTAAAGTTACAACTTATATATCCTCTCCATCCCTCGTTAGAACAAGCGTTAACTCAACGCCCACAATGAACCTCACCAATCATTCGTCTATATATACACTTTTGACAAAAAACTTAATCCCAAACAGATTTCATTCTCCTCGCTTCCACCGTGTAGATCCCCATTTTTTCTCCATCCACGGGCAACAAGTGCGCGCTCGGTGGTATCTGGATTTTAATATACGAAACTTTCGCAAAAGTCCACGGCGAAATATTCCAATCCATGCGCGCGCGCGCTCCAAACTTTTCGACCAGATATATATATATATATATACATATATAGATATATACCCTTCTCTTTCTGGCCGCTCGTTATATTCGAGTTTTAGTTTCCAAAGCGCGGCCGCACGCGGGAACTATCTATATACACACGAAACTCTCAGCTACCGCGCGATCCTTTTAACGTCCTTTCTTGATTCAGTCCGCGAAAGACGACGACGACGACGACGGTAGCAGTAGCGGCTTTTCTTTTTCTCCACAGCGGATGATTATAACTCTAAAAAGGCACCACCGCGGCTCATCGTAATTAAAACTTGGCCACGAATATAAGTGCCTGCCATGCCGTTTTCCTCGTCCTTCTCTACCACCGAACGCTATACACTTGCACTTTTGCAATTCAATAGCCAGCTAATTAGCCGAGCGCGCGCGAGTATCAAACCCTCCGTCTATCTCTTCTTCTTTGCTCAGGCCGAGAAAAGTTTCTTTCTACCGAAGAAGCACGACCGATAAATATAAAACGCGAAGCCTTTTCGTCGTTCCTCTCGATCGATATATATATATATATATATATATATATATATACACTCTTATATATATATACACATGGAGAGAGAGAGGCGAGCGATTCTATTAGGGTTAGGCGAGCAGAAAATAGGTAATATCCCCGGCAAGACGTCTCGAGCGTTCTGTGTCCCCCAGGCTAGATAGGCTATAGCAACTGGCTGGTTGGCTGGCATGCTCGCGACCTGATGTATTCCCCGGACACGGGCGAAACAACCGAAATTTACTGCGCTGTGACGCTCTGACATTTCAATCTGATTTAGTATCGCTCACGCTGTTGGATGCTGGTGCTGGTTCTACTGTTCTGGTGTATGTGTGTGTGTATATATATATACTTGAGCTGTATATATATGGGGGAAAAACGTACGGCTTGAAATTACGGACGATGGATGGCGCAAGGGAGTATAGGCTAGGGGTGAAATCAAAACTTGCGTGTCGCGGTTTAGAGCGAATGCGTAGGGATTGCGAAAAATTGAGAGAGAGAGAGAGAGAGAGAGAGAGAGAGGTAGAACTTTTTTGGAGAGGGATGGATAGATTTATTTAGTTGGTGGTTTCGAGAACGTTTCTTCTTTTTTTTCTTTTATTGAGGGTGGTTGAGAAAGGCGAGGGTATGAGGATCTTTAGATGCGGTTAAATTGTCGTAAAGTGGCACTTTGGTAGCGGAAAAAAAATATTTTCCCCATACAATGCTGCGAATGGTTCCTTTTAACTTGGGATTCTAAGAGGGTCACATGCTCCTTGGTCTAACTGTGTTTACAATATATACACTGACAGAAAGGATTCTTTGAGCCAAAGCCCTGTGACTTAACAGTTAAGGAATGAAACTAAAATTATTAAAAAAAAGGATGATATTGCTAGTAAACAAGTCAAATTTCATCAAGTATTAATAGCTAGAGTATTTCTACAAAAAATAATTATAGTATTTGCAATACTTTTTGTACGTTTTAAATTGTTTAATACAATATAATAACTATTTTTCAGATATTTCAATTAAACGTTAAACAAAATGTTGACAAGCGATAACAATTTCATAAAAAGTTGAAGAAATACTCTGACTATTAATACTTGATGAAATTGGTCGTGTTTATTAATAATATCATCTTTTTTTTAATAATTTTAGTTTCATTCCTTAACTGTCAAGTCACAGGGCTTTGGCTCAAAGAATCCTTTCTATCAGTGTATATTATATGCACTTCACTGGAGACCTGATTAAAAGGTGTATACTGATTTTCTGAATGTCCTAAAATTGCTTTTTCCATGTCGAAGCCCGTTCAACGACGTATAATATACAATGTTTATAATTTCTTCCGAAAATCCCACCAACACCTAACGCCACTGATTTTCACAGCATCGCCGGTCCATCACTATACTCATACACTACACGAGAGAGAGAGAGAGAGAGAGAGAGAGAGAGAGAGTCGCGTGCAATCGAGAGCATAGACACGAGAGAGTAGACTCGAGCTCGTCGATTAAATGCCGCGCGTGTGCAGAACTAATTGCTCCGTTTCCGCCTCGAGGCGGCAATCCAATAACACGAATGTATACCTATACCATCCGCCCCCTTTCCACCCCCATCTCCCTTCTATTCCATGGACGACGACGCGCGTGAAATTCGACGCTGCTGCTGCTGCTGCTGCTACTGCTACAGCCGCACTGAGGATGAACCTGATGGTCGCTTCGACGTCGTTCTGGGTTTGGGACGATGATGGTAGTCGCCAAACAGAATATAGGTGCAACGTGTGAGTATATGAATAGGAAAATGTGCGGGGCTGCGAAGACGATATGATTGTTTTTTTTATGAGGATTATTGATGTATTTCGTCAAATCAACATAAGAAAATGTTTCCTCATTACAGAGTAACTTGTGCCATAGGTCTTACATGCCCAGCTAGGCTGAGCAGCTTTGAAAAAATAACATACGCCAGGGTCAGAAATGCCCTCACAGGATATTATACAACAGCCAGAGCAATGTTAGTAAGATACTGGTAAAGTTAGTAAATATATCTATATAATATATTAGAAAATTTTATTCTTTGTTAACGTTAATGTTATATATTCATATTATTTATAAACTCAATTAATACATAACTTGTTAAACTGGTAACGTGTTAACTTATAACACTGCCAAAAATAGGATAAGGCTCTGTTAGTATTATTGAATAATTGGTGGTGGTGGGGAGTCAGATTGTCCTTTGCTAACAATACATTTTTCCAGGTTTTAATTAAGTTTTATTTCAGAT
>JAYJLV010091006.1:0-13101 GCA_036873485.1 Torymus texanus | reverse complement strand
AACTGTCTGGATGCCATCTATCTGTGATTAGTGCTCTGGATCTGAAAAAGAAAATATCACAAAGTATCTATTCTTTATACAACTAGTTGTATTCAGTTTATTTATACTTATCTAATATTCAGCTGATTGAATCTTCGTGAGGAGAGAAGATACAACTCTATACTTCAGTAAATATCTTTACAATAAGCAAAATAATTACATTTCCATAATTAAAACATAATTTTTTAGGTGAAAGAAGCTACGTTTTTTATTTTGTGCTCAAAATTTTTAAATTTCCAATCTTTTAAATATTTTTAGTTAGAAAATCAACCTTAACCGAATTAAACCGTTTTAATCGTTTTATAAAGTTTTGTGCTATTTGCGAATTGACGCTCTATCAAAGTAATATTAATGTCAATATATTTATACAGAAAAATGATCATGAATATCTATATATGTGGACTGTCCAAGTTTTTTCATCACTAGGTGCGTAATATACTATTAAACACGGAATTGGGCCTGGGATCAGTTGTCATGGATACTGTGTAGAGTGACTTTACAATGTCGCCAAAAATAGAATGAAGAAAGATAAGTCAACAAACAGTAAATACCGCGTTTTTTTTCATCTTACACTTTTAAAAATTTAAATAAATAATTTATAATGCATTATAAGTCCAATTTTGTGTAATTTCAATTTTTAATTTGACGATTTAGTTTTTTTCTGTTATAAAAAATGCCTTTGAAAAAATGTGTAACGCTACCACTATTTCACTAGCTAAGGTCTAGAAAATAAGGAAACAGGTCATATGAAAGTGTGCTCTTCATTTTTATTTCCAATTTCTGTCTAGCTCAAATTCATAAGTTCGGCGGAATTATCCACATAAAAAAACAGTTCGGTTACTGAAGTAAGAACAATGAAGTAGAAAAACAAAGGTAGTAAAATAGGTATAAAAATTAAAAGAAGGTATAAAAATAAAAAATCTGAAAAACGACAATAAAAAATAAATATATACTTATGTGTACATGTATATTACTTATGCATAAAGATAAATACCTTTATATTGACTGTTATATTATTGACTATATATAAGCGTTAAGCGTGAAAAATTTGATTCTGTGTTATCTCATTTGTGATCGCCATCCCAGCGCAAATGTCCTGAATCTCACAAATACATCTAGGTAGGTATTGACGTCCTCTATCGCGACAAAAAAATTGACTAAAAGAAAAATAGGGCTTCCAAGAAAAATGCACTTCACTAAAAAGTGCATTTTTCAGTAAAAAGTGCATAATAGGTGCATGTATTTTTTTTTTTTGAAAATAAAATAAAAGACGTGAAAGAGGACTGAAAACTGATTGAAGTTACGTGTTACACGGTTGAAAGCTTCAAACGTGTGTAACAGTAGCCGTTTGAAAATTACATAGATAAATTGTTTTTCTAGCAAAAGTAAGAATTCTCTCGGAATTTTTCAGCATCGCTGAAGGCACGAAATTTTGATAAAACAACAAAATACGTGACAAATAATTTTTGGAGTAGAATATAAATATTTTTATTTCAACATAATAGGTGATATACGAATACGTGGCCCACCTGATTTGAGATGGATTCGGTCATTGATGAAAAAATGATTAAAGAACTCCCTCCTACGGCAATGCGATCCCTAACAATTCTAATGATTGCTATTATACGATTATGCTATCTCTCTATCCAATTGCAAGTTGTGCAAATCATCCTAGTTCATCACCTAACCGCGTTTTTTAGTTTATCAAAACATTTAGTATACATATTATGGATAATAGTGTATAGGCATGAGATACTTTAAATTATTCTAACTGTTCAAAATATTCTGTTAAGTTATAAAGTTGCAGTTCTTAACGTATGACTATATGCAATTTTGTAAGAATAGGTAATTCAAGTAGTAATTGGCATTCTAATAAAAAATAATAAATAAATTTTGTTTTCGTTTTTACGACTCGTTTTAAAGTTATTTGAATACGAACTTCAGCAGTAGGTAAAGCGCGTATAGCATTCCGTGTAAAAACCATTAATTATGTTTTATTTAAATTTTCCTACCCTATTTTATACCATAGATGAGTTAAAAATGACTGGTGTCATGAACTATCTCAAGTCAATACACGAGCGAAAGTTCGAATCATTCTTAGTTGTTTCAAATTCATAAGTAATATTTCTCTCATTCATGTTAGATTCTTATTGTGCTTTTGATTGACTGAATTGAATAAAAACTTATGTGCATAATAATCAAGATTGTTGAATTTATTATTATTATTATTATTATTATTATTATTATTATTATTTGTTTATTTTTTTTACTTTTCCGAGGTACTAGGTGAATCTTCCGCGGCGTCCGTCCTTGCTTTGAGCAAGGAGGGAGGCTCACTAAGCCCATCATGGAGCTTCGGGATCCGTGATGTGAGGGATTTCTACCCACTAAACACCCAAAACCTTTTCCACGGCGTTCACCAAAAATCGTCCCGGAACTGTTGTGCACATTACTTCGGGTCGGTTGGCGTGTCTATGCTCTGCGGCAAACTTGTCTGTTTTATCGAGCGTGTCTATTCTTTATCGTTTGTGTCAGTTTTCAAGGCAACCGTCAGTCTTTTGTGCCTTGAAGTACGTGAGTCACGTAACGTGTTATGTCGATACAGGTTTTTTTGCTTGAAAGCATTAGCGTCACGACGTTGTCCGGTGTGATGTCACCTGTTACTGTCTGAAGTCTGTATCTCGTGACTGCCCAGGGGGAACACGCGATAAATGTGTGCTCCTCGTCATCTCTATAATATCCACGGTACTTGCAGGACAGAGTCGTTACCTTTCCCATCCGGTGCAGATACCGATGAAAGTATTCGTGCCCGGAGAGAAGCTGGATCTTTTATTAGGCGTCTTGTCCACTTGTCTTTGTCACCGGTTGTCCAGCGGGTTTGCCAGGCCATCAATGTGTCTGTCCGTACATCTGTGGCGGCCCTCTCTCTTCCCTTTTCTGCGCTCGTCTCATAAACCTTTTTTCGTTAGAGAGCTAGGAGATCTACCGGGTCAACCCCGGCGATCGCCAGCACTGCCAATTTGGAGACGGTGCGGTACCCGCACGCGATACGTAGCGCTTCCCGTCTTTGCACCGTCGCAATCTTCTTGCGGTACTTTTCAATTCGCGTCGCGTCCGCCCATATCTCGGGCCCGTACAGGAGCACCGAGTGGATCACCGTTATCTGTAATCGCCGAACGCTTGGTTTTGGTGCCGTCGAGTTTGCCATGAGGCGGGACAGGGCGGCCGTTTACATGGCCGCCCTATTGGCGGTACCTAAGATGCGCGGCCAGAAGATCATCCTCGTATCCAGAGTCACCCACACATACTTGGCGGTCCCCCGGGTTTCACAGTCGTTGCTCCCACCATCATGGGAATTGTCGTGTCTATCCGTTTTCTAGTTAAATAAAGTAATTCCGTCTTTTGCATTGCCAGCTGCAGTCCCCGGCTCTGCATCCATTCGTTCACCCGTCTTGTGGCGTGTGGCAGTCTCAATTGAGCCAGGCGGGCGTTTCTGGGCACTATGACGATGACCAGGTCGTCGGCGTACGCGACAAGGTAAACCGCAGGAGGCATCGCCAGGTTTAGGGCTCCGTCGTACAATCCATCCCAGATGTCGAGATCCAGGATCGAGCCCTGTGCTACCCCTGCCGTTACCTTTAAGGTCTTGGCCCCGGTCTCTGTCATGTACGTGATGTGGCGGTTTCGTAGGTAATCCTCCCATACTCGGCGAAGGTAGGACGGCAGTGGGAAGACATCTGAGAATGCCTGCACAATGCCCACCCATCTCGCCGAGTTGAAGACGTTGCGTACGTCTAGTGTTGCCAAGAGCACTATTGGCCTGCCTTGTGGGATTTAGTCTGTGCTCTGTTAAAGGAGTCGATCACTGCCTGGATCGCTCCAATCGTCGACCGTCGTTGCCTGAAATCGTACTGTCGGTCGTTCAGATCGCCAGCGTCCTGTATGGCCTGCGGTATTCGCGGTCTGAGCGGCATTTCGAAGAGCTTTCCCAGAGTATTGAGCAGGCTCAGTGGTCTGTAGGAAGACGACGATGAATCCAGATCTCCACCCTTGTTTTTGTCGATGAGGATCAATCCCGTCATCTTCCAGTCTTTGCTCAATATACCTTCCAGCAGGCACGTATTATACAGGTCCGGAAACACCCTCGGGTGTTGTTTCGTAACAATTCCGAGGACTTCCACTGGAACGCCGTCCGAGCCAGGTGCTTTCCTCACCGCGAGCCGTGACACCGCCGTACTGTGCTCACAACGGGTGAATGCCGGCACCACGCCCTCGCCGATATTTTCCTCCGCCCGCACTTGTTCAGAATGCGTTGGGAAGAGTCTGTCGACGATCTTGTCCATTGTCTTTTCGTCCCTGATCGCGGGTGGTCCGTTTCGTCCCAGGATGCGGGTCACTATCTTATAACCCGTTTTCCAGGGATCAGAGTCCACCTTACTAATCAGTTCGGTCACATCCGCGCCCATCCCGATGCTTATCTGAGACAACAGGTGGTCTGCCAACCTGCTACCGTTCAGGTTACCTTGAAGAACCGACGTCATATTTATTACGGGCGAGAACTCTTCTGTTTTGTCGCCTCCGTCAAAGCCGCCTTGGAAACAGAGAACACTGCCGTGTTCGGCACGTGCGCCATCGTCCTGTCCCCCTGTGGTGTGCACAGGAAACAGGTGGGAGCACCCAAGCAGGCTTTAGCAGCGTGTCCCTTTTGGCCGCATTTCCGGCAGCATTCTCGTCTGTCCGGTGCAGTACAGTTCTGCCGGTGATGCCCTTAACCAAGGTATCTGTAACATCTCGGCACCATCAGTCGCGCTCTCACTCGGCAGTTGACAAAGCCAACATTGATACGTCCCATCTCAAGGAGGCGTGCCGAGTCTCGTGTATTGAGCTCGCAGATGGCCATCTTCTGTCCCCGGCTGTTTGGACCGATGTCCGAGATCCTTCAATCCGGAGCCGTTTCAGTTCCCTGGTGAGGGCTTTCCGAATATCGTTCATATCCGTGATGAAGTCCAAGTGCAGAATTTACAAGGTGACTTTTGGGTTCATGTTTCTAATGAGCCCTTAGTCATTCAGAGCGTCCCGAAGCCGTACACTGAGGTCGTGTCCTCTCCTTTAGTGCGTACAAGAACTGCGCCGTCCTTCGTCTTTGTTGCGTCTCTAACCGCGAGGCTATTGTCGGTGTCATCAATCCGACGTATCGTCCGTACTACGTCCGTAAAGGTCTGACCATCTGAGAGGCGGATCAACGCCGCTCCTTCCCGCTTTTTGGGGGCTCTTTGGATCAAACGTCGTCGGTATCCTACTGTTCTGTTAGTGTCTGTCGCGTCCATCGGAACCTTCTGTCCTGCACGACACTTCTTCGCTTTGTTTTCCTTTTTCTTCTTCACTGTCTGCCAGCCTTCTTGTTGTCTGAATTGTGGCTTCGTCTTCAACGTTTATCACTACGGCAGACGCCTACGGCACTAAGCCTGCCCGCTTTTAGGGGCTTTTTTCTAATCTCTACCTGCGCAAACTGATCGGGACTGTCTGTCGGGCTTCTCACTCGTTTAGGGGTCTTGGATGACTCCGCCTGGATTGGGTCCTCTCCTCTGATGTAGCTGAACTCAGCCAGCAAAGCTTTGAGCCTCTGTAAAACGCACTTTACGACCATGAAGATATTCTTCTGTTTCGCCGTGGCTTTCTCCATCTTTTCCAATTCCTGTTTCATGCCCATTATAACTCTTTTGTGGCTATCGTCCGTAATGGGTTACTCTAATACGTTTGTCGTCGCACCAGGTTTGCTGATGGAACTAGAGGCCCTATTATTATTATTATTATTATTATTATTATTATTAATATTATTATTATGTTTTTTCGGGGTACAAGGTGATTCTTCCGAGCCGTTCATCCTTGCATTTAGCAGGGAGGCCCACTAAGAGCGTCTCGGGCACGGCGCTTTGTTGTGTGAGGGGTTTCCACCCCCTAAACACTCAAAACCTATCCCCTCGGCAGTCTTGATCTGGGACCGCTTTCGCATTACTTCAGATCGAGGACGCAGCTCTACCGCTCTCGGTGGCATCATCCGTCCCTGTCACTAATTGCTCTATTCTTGTAGGCATACGTCTCTGTTTTTTGCGCGTTGTTCTCCCTCTACGGAAGTAGCTATTACGTCCCACTATTCTTGCCTCGATAACATGCAATCGATTACGTCGTCGGGCAACTGTTGCCCGACCACCACCTCCACGCGTTGTCATTCAGTGGCCCACCGGCTACATGTACCGACACCTATCGTAAGACCTCATCCGTTCTCGCGCGAGCAAATCCACCGGGATTACCCTGCTATCACCGTTACTGCTTCTCCCGAAACCATTCTTTACGTACAAGCAAACTTTGAAGCACTTCTACGTAAGAGAGAAGATACAGACCCGTAGGCATTAGGGAACAAGATCATTACCCGCAAACTGGCGTCATTCACCTCATCAACATCTCGGGTTACGGTAACGGTTAATAACCGTTATTAGTGTGGCCGAAGATCTGGCTCCGCGACAATACAGCCTTGGGCGAGGTAAGTCAACCATTGCACAGTCTAGGAAGTGGTAAACGCTGCAAAGTCGATGGAGCAGGGCGACCATTTCTCTCGCCTTATTTGAATGCTGACCACCTTGAACGTAAAAAACGCGTTTAATTCAGTAAGGTGTGACAAGACGCGGGACGCTTTCGAACGAGACTCTTTCATTTCCACGTATCGTCTACGTATTCTGGGAGATTATGTGATAGACCACTCGATAGTCTATGACTATATCCTGTGCATGAAAATCCAAGAGAGCGAGTTCCTGTTTGGCTACGCGCCCAACATCGCCGTGGTCATCGTAGTCAGAGCCGCTGTACTAGCGCCGCTGCTGTTCAACCAGATAAAACAGGGTCTAGTGATTAAAAGGTAAATAATCTTAATAAGAGGAGCCCTGTGTGCGAAACCTGTTGGCATTCCCTTGAAGTAATGCCTTATGGTGGTTACGGGAGGGGCAAATATATGCCTGCAGAGGGCGGGAGTGTGATTTTTAGTGGGTAAGAATTTTACACGCCAGGGAGTGTTGGCTCATCCTTCATGACATTCAGAAAATTTTAACACATCCCTTCCGCATAAAAGAATTATTATTATTATTTTTTAAGTAAAGAGCCAGTAGAGAGCTTAAAGCAATCTCAATTGGGCGGACTCTCAAAGCTGGAGGAGGTTCTCGATTTGCTTGTGGAGTCACGGCGGATCATTTTAATTGCCTCCCGCTATCTAGCCGGAAAGAGAATGTTATTAGGAGAGATGGTCTGATTACTAACCACAAGAACGACGATAAAAGAGTGCAAGCATAGGGCCGAAGAAGTATTAAACCCTGAAAGTTAGATGACCTCGCCTAAGAAAAAATCCAAACAACTTGTTAGCGAAAATAAAGACGAGCAAACCTCTAGGATTATTGCTCTGTTTTCGAGATGAGAAAACTTGGTACCTCAGAGGAAAAAAAAGAAGAAAAAAGGTGAAAAAGGGAAAAAACCTACCACCACGGCGGCAAGAGTTTCTCGCTGTCGATGTAAGTGTATACACCGCTTTCTCTGCTCTCTTCACATTAGAGCATTTGACTGACCATTTCTGCACTTCATAGAGTGCTTTTACAACGGTAAGTTATCCTTACACACTCTTAATCTCCCTGCCTAAGGTTCTATGTAGTACATGATGTCTTATGAGTCGGGAGTTACTTTTTCTATAAAAGACAGGTGATCCAATCTCGGAAGCCGGCAATCAGAGCTTCTGTCAGCAAGCTGTTCCATCTGCATAATCCAGGGAGTTAGCTGTGGACAAGCTACAGACTACCACTCTTTCCCAGCATAATCTCGCTGCATGAGCTCCACCATCACTGCGTTGCAACTTCGCAGCGCTGCAAAATAGCAGTCTTCCCCATCGGATCATCGGTTTGAAATTAATCGAATTGAAAAAATAGAGCAAGAAGATCATTTAATATATCGCCAATTAAATGCTTCTAAGGAACTCTTACCGGTTACAAAGGCAAAAAATGACCTATAATTAAATTTTCTTTCTTTCGTTTCCTTACAGAACTTCGTACAACTTCTTTTATTTTATTAATTTACTCTTCCAAATTACAAAAAATTTGGAAGAGTAAATTATTATTTTTTGTTAATGTTTCCATAATTTTATGGAACGCGTCAAAGTAGAATGCTGAAAAATAACACTGCCTAATGGCTCATGATTAATCTTGAAATTGGCAACACTGAAATAAAAAATTCAAAAAGTTTTTTAAAGAGGAAGGTGTCTTACATCCTAATTTATTACCTTTTATAAAAAAAATCATTTTAAAAACAATATGGCGATTATGTGAAATAAAAGTGTTGCAAACATTACGTTTTTCTCCTTTTTCATCAAAACAAAAAAAAAACTCACTAATTGTAAGAATTACAATGATCTATCAAATGGTTATGGAGAATAAGTCTGGACCAATTGAAAAAACACCATTTGGAGAATATCGCGTTTAAAGTTTTTACTATTTATTTATGTAATATTTAAAAAAAAAATCAAGTTTCAACATTTACAATTGTTGTAATAAGTCCGTATAAGCTGTTTTCTTTGATAAGCGAGTTTCCTTTGACGCCGGTGTACTCGCGTTGCTAATCATCTCGATACCCTCCTCGTCTTATTTTGACATAATCATGGGCAGGATGACCATTCAGGAGAGTCATTCGTCCCTCATTGAATACGGCTAATAAAATATTAGCAGCCAATTCGGTAACTTCCCGTCCTACGAACGTATGTTTGGGAATGACAGTCCAAAGTGTTTTATTATAACACTCATTATTGTTTCGAGTGCTCTTTCCAAAACACCGTTTTAATAATTCTCCATCGGTTAGTCTTTCGAAAATCGGTGTGACAGATTCTTGGACCTCCGCATTTAAGGCTGGTTTATGGTATACCTTCTTTTTGTGCCTTCAAGAACTTACACCAATCCGAATTGCAATAATCGTGTTGTGGATTTTCATCGGTGGAGATCATATGATAATATCCAGCCTATATTTCCTTTTTCATATCGGGTACAGAATCTGGATACCTTTGGATAACTAATCCGTAATGAGTTGACATATTTGTGATAATTTTGCCAGTCAAATCTTGCGTTTTTATAGGTTGAGGTGGTGGTAGATATGATTTAGCTTTACTTTCCTTGCGTGGTGTTTCCTTCTATTGCTGCTCCTTATCTTTTCTTGGTTGTTCTTCTAACTTTTTTCTTCAATTTTTTTAATTTTCGTACTTGTGTTATGGTTTTCTTAACTTCCTCAAGAAGAATGCAGTGACGGGAAATTACGAAGATAACTCCGATGGTATGGAAGTTCAAGGCATTATAGAAATTTTTAAAAACTTCATTAATTTGCATAATGCTAAATATGCGTATTATATCGGCGACGGGGATTCAAAAACGATTGCAAATCTATCTGATGCCAAGCCCTACGACGATTTTACAGTGCAAAAGCTTGAGTGTGTTTTGCATGTCATCATACGTATATGTTACGGCAGCTTAAGGAAGTTAAGGAAACCATAACTCAAGTACGAAAATTAAAAAATTGAAGAAAAAATTAGAAGAACAATCAAAAAAAGATAAGGAGCAGCATAGAATGAAATACAATGCCAGAAAAGAAAAACTAAATAGGATCCACTACCACCTCCACCTGTAAAAACGCAAGATTTGACTGGCAAAATTATCACAAATATGTCTACTCATTACGGATTAGCTATCCAAAGGTATCGAGATTCTGTACCCGATATGAAAAAGGAAATATAAATTGGATATTATCATATGATCTCCACCGAAGAAAATCCACAACACGATTATTGCAATTAGGATTGGTGTACGCTCTTGAAGTCACAAAAATAAGGTATACCATAAACCAGCCTTAAATGCGGAGGTCCAAGAATATGTCATACCGGTTTTCGAAAAACTAACCGATGGAGAATTATTAAAACGGTGTTTTGGAAAGAACGTTCTGAAGAAAGGTGAATAACGGGAGAAAGGCGGGCTTTCTGAACGCGACGTCGCTGTACAAGCACATGAAGATGCTTCGACAATTTCTCTCGAATATTTGCCCTCTAGATCATCTGTTCGATGTGGCCGAGTCGAATTTTGATTATAAGGTTGATAGTGTATTCGCGCAGATTGACGGTTTCTAAGTTATGTGCCAGGATAGAAACGGGAACAGTGGTGGTGTTGCTCTGTATATTTGTAACGACTACAAAGCGACCGTATTGTTCCCTTCTACAAAGACCGACGACAAACCTTATATACCGGAGTATCTTATGTCTAGGGTTCAGCGGGGCAAATCACCTCCTGTCTTCCTAGCTCTGATCTATAATCCCCCGGATATTTCTCATAATATTTTTATAAATTCTAACTTAATCATTGACTTAAAGAAATATTTAGAGGGTTATGACTATAGGATTGTTATGGGTGGTCCAAATGCGAACATGCTATTCACCTCTTCGGTCGCGATTTTAATCAAAGACCTTGCGTGACAGCTTAATTGAACAGCATGGCGCAACCAACCACACCGGGGACTTTCACACATGGATGGACGCAATTCTGACTGATACCGACAATGTAGTGCTGAGGGCAAACAATCTCATGACCACATTTCCAAATACATATAGCATTATCGATGTTGAAATTGCCTTTCACTCTGAAAAGCCCCTCGATTTCACCAGTTTTACATATAGGGACTTCAAATCTATTAAGTCGAAGGAGCTTCTTTCCCTTCTCTCATCCTTATGGCTGTTCTTCAGTTTCATGTCCGGATAGTAATATGGATTCTCGGCTAGACAACCTAAGTCAGAATATAATGAACGTTATCGACCAGATTGCCCCAATCAAAAAAGTTAATCCCAAGACAAAGTGTCTTCCTCCCTGGGTAAATGCCGATCTGCAGGAGCTCTATAAGCAACGAGACGATGTACGTATACGGTACAAGCGCACTCGGAATAAAGCCCCCGGAGGAAACTTCCAGTCCATCGTCGCGGAGGTAGATCAGTGTACGCTCCAAGCGAAAGTGGCTTATATCCAAAACAGATGGTTCGATACCCTTTAAAATAATAAGAATGTATGGAAGGAATTCAGGACCCTTGTTTTATTACGCAAAGCTAACGATCAATTGCATGGTTTGATCCCGAACGAGTTAAACCAGCATTTTTCTGAGGTCTCGATCTCTCACCCTGAGCGTTTACAGGATCTGGGCGGTATTGTGGCGAGAGCTAGTGATGGCGCCTTCACTTTTCGTGATATAACTTTTTCTAAAGTGGTCCTAGCTGTCACCCATTTCTCATCGCAAGCCAGGGGTGAGGACGACATACCCCAAAAGTCATCGCAAAATCCTTGCCGGTTATTAGTCATCACTTGACCATCCTTTTTAATGCCTCTCTCTCAAGTGGTCTCTTTCCCGGGGCCCGGAAGGAAGGTCACCTGGTGCCTCTTAAGAAAACGGCAAAAAATTCCATTTTCTACTTCCAACTTTCGTCCAATTGCCCTTTTGGGTTTTCTTTCCAAAGTTCTGGACAAGAAAATGCACGAGCAGATCTCTGAGTTTCTTGACTTAAAAAATATCCTTGACCCTCGTCAAACTGGGTTTCGCCAGCATCACTCCACGCAAACAGCACTACTAAGACTAACAGAAGATATTCGGGCTGTGAGTACAATATCAATCGGATACAGGGATTGAACTATCCAGGCGTTGATATATAGGGTAATGTTTTTATTCCCTTTATCGACACAGTAACTAATCTCGGTGAGATCATGGATTCTAAGCTGACATGGAAACCATAAATAGATGCAATTAACCGAATCGTTAATCGAGCCCTATATGGACTCAGATCCTTTAGTTCCTGGACTACTGAGGCGTTACGCAAGCAGCTTGTTAATTCCCTTGTTGTCTTCCACCTAGATTATTGCTCTGTCGTATACCTTGATGTAACCGAGGAGCAGCAGATCCATCTCCAAAGATTACAAAATGTATGTCTGTGGTGTTGGTGAGCATATCACTTCTCATAGGAAGAAACTGGACTGAATAGATGTCACAGCGACACGAGTCTATTTTATAACGGTCTTAATTTACAAATTGTTATATATGAAGCGAGCTTCATGCCTGGCGGGAATTTTTTGTAAAAACCAGTCCAGAGCCTCAGGTAGGGCTCCTAGACAATTTGAAGTTCCGGGATCGCGCACCGATACAGGGCTGAAATCCGTTCGAGCTCAGGGAGCACGAATATGGAATTCATTCCCATGAAATACTAAGACGTTATCTTCGTTCTCGATGTTCAAATCGGCAATGTCACAACTCTTGAGCTGCTCCACCCTCCGAGATTGAGACTGCCTAATTTTATAAAGCTAATTGTGATATTTTACAAAGATATTTATGATATTTACTTTATGTAGCAATTAATATGCGTAGTCACACTCGACGCTCTGATAATTTATAGTAGATATAAATCATTTTTCTATTTTATATTCTATTTCTAAAGGAGAACTATGGAGAAACCGGGCAGCACGAAGAGACCCCGCCGGCCGCGCGCGGATCCGTACTGGTAAGACCGGCTAAAGTTAAATTATATTATGATGTACTGCAAAAGATTAAAGAAGGCGTAGACCCATTAGAGAACCAAACCGCTCTTAAAGAGATCAGGTGCACTCAAGGAGGGAAGGGGGGGTGTTGCTCGAACTGAAGTCAATCCAAGAAAAGCCGAGTTTAGCAACGCGATTATACAAGTCCTGGGAGCGGACTATTTTTGCATCATGGAGGAGAAAGTGAGAGGGACAATATTCCGCAAAGGTATCGCAGGAAAACTCCCGATTCGAATAACCCCGGCAAATTGTAGGAACCGAAGGATGGTAATGGCTATTGTGCAAGAGATAGAGACGACAAAACTACTGTAAGTAGGTAAACTCAAAGGCTCATTGATCTGCAGGTTCTGTCGCTTTCTTTTTCCTTACTAATAAGAATTTTCCGATGCCCTCCGAAGACGAAGGAACTTCTCATTAGACCTTGAAGTAT
>JAYJLV010090995.1:0-13102 GCA_036873485.1 Torymus texanus | reverse complement strand
CTCTCTCTCTCTCTCTCTCTCTCTCTCTCTCTCTCTCTCTCTCTCTCTCTCTCTCTCTCTCTCTCTCTACACACACACATATATATATATATATATATATATATATATATAACCCATACCGTCTGCTGTTCCCTGCATACCCTCACACACCCTTCTATCGGCGATTTTTTATCCTCAATGCGCGCACGTACGTCGACTTATCTCTCTCTCTCCTTATTTTTTCTTGCACCCACAGTCGCGCCGCGCCCGCGTCTCTTTGCCATACGCAACGCACGTCGTGAGCGAGAGAGAGAGAGAGAGGACTTCCGGGAGCCGTGGGCAGTCGAGCTCTTGCCTCACGTCACGCAACACTCGAGCGCCCACGTGTATATATGTATATATGTACGTGTTCGCATAAGAGAGGTGATCGATCCGCGACAGCGCCGCCGTCGGCTAATAACCGCTTTTGCTTAATTACTCGACGCGCGCGCGCGCTCAAGTACATAGCGCAAACGTTGAACTTTCAACGACGCCGGCAAAAATGTCTACTGCATGCGCGCGTTTGCACTGCATACACACACACATACATACAATGGTATATTGTTGTCGTACCTATATGTGTATATACGCGAAAGAGTTATGATTTTCATTTTTTTCCTTTTTTTTTTGCTTTTATTTTTGACGGCTGACGTGACGTAGTTAATACACGCGGTATAGTACATGTCGTAAACGTTACATATACATAGCGCACACGTAGATAGGCGCGTTGCAGCAACAGCAGCGGTACGAAAAAAAACGAAAAAATCGATGATGTTTCGGTCGTTGACAAGGGTGAATCGCGCTGATTTTACAGATTTATCCGGCGATTTCCACACCGCCTCTGACACGTATATACAGGTGTGAGAGTAGAGAAATCCGCACATGTTTTATGCAAATACATTTGCATACACGCGTTCTTTCTTTCTTTTTTTGTTGTTGTTTTGTTTTTCCAAACAATCGTGCACATACGTATCACTAATTCCATGAATGTAGGTCGTGGATAGACATTCACGCAGTGGGAAAATTTTCCAAAATCCCGGGTACAAACGGCATATTGGCCATGTCTCCCCTCCCCCATCGCGCAGAAAAACTACTGCCACTTCGCCGCGAGGGAGTATTTAGAGAGTATAGGCCGACAGGCGAGTGAGAGAGAGAGAGAGAGAGAGAGAAAGAGAGAAAGAGCATCACGAGGGAGTAGTCGTCGACGCTATTCGTATGCGTGGCGACGGCGGTGTAAACCGGGAATTACGACGACGACGGTTTCGTGACTTGTAATTGGATGCCGACCGCGCGCGCGCCTTCTCTTCTCTCTTCTCTCTCTCTCTCTCTCTCTGTCTCACACACGAGCAGCCAGCTGTCGATGCGAGCAAGCGAGCAGCAAGCGCGCGAGGCGAATCAAGTCGAGACGTTCCGCCCGTTTGACTCTTGCGTGTATGCGAGTGCATGAGTCTGTGTGTATATGTATGGGTCGATGTCGGATTTCTTGCCGCGCTCTGAGCATGAAATTTTACTGACGTGGCTCGCTGCATGTCGTATTACGTACCTGATTGGCTTTTCGACGGGGGTACATATATATATATAGAGGTAGAGTGTCGGAGCGCGTATTGTGCCCGTGATTTTTTTCTGTACGCCCGGCTGTGTTGTGTAATCTCGAAGCGAATCGTTGGTCATTATGGTTTTCGTGCACAAGGGCGGACGTGGAATGAAGAAAGTTGGTTAACGTGTATTGTAAAAATGTAATATTGTCATAACTTGCGGTATCTATATATGCACTGGAGATTGAAATTCAAGTTTGGTACGTCGGATGTGTATAATAAAGATATATACACGTGTGCAAAAGTTCGCAAGATAAATAGTTTCGGACAATCCAAGACCCTCGTTAAAACTTTATTAATAGTAATTTCAAAATTACGCTGGGAGGGACGCGCTTAAAAAGCCATAAAAAGGCCTGTATAACCAGGCGACGGCAGCTTCTTCTCTCTCTCTCTCTCTCTCTTATCCATAAAGTGAATATTCGCGCGTATATATACGGGACGACTTCTTGCTTAAATCTAAATTTAAAATAATTTCTCCAGTCGATGTGAACGAGAGAATAAGAAAACTTTCTTTAATGAATTTCCACACGGGTACAATTTTTGTCGCCAGCATGGTGTTTGACCCATGCACTTGCCTTATATACCAGTTAGTTACAGCATAATTAAAGGAAAAACTTTTAAATGTATTAAAAACTTGTATAGCAGCGCGCGCGTGTCGAGCAAGAGAGCGTGTATATATCGATATCAGGCAAGGTTTTAAGATAGTTTTCTAATTAGCGGCAAATTTACCGGTGAAAATGTATTTAAAGAAAATCCTTTTGAAGTTAGCCAACGAAAGCGCGCGAATATCACGAGCGCTTAAAATTAAAAGTATCGAAAGTCGAGAGAACGGTAGGGTTGGGTAGTAGGTAGACGACGTTGGTCGTCGGCGACGTAAAGCTCAGCGCAAAATGTGAGAGAAAAAAAAACAAAAGCTCAGCGCGCAAAACGACGACGGAGGTGGTGGCGGCGGCAGAGGAGGTGGAGGAGGAGGAAAGGGAAAAAATAAAGGGTCGAGCTCTCGTGTAAGGTGTGCTACAGGCTCGACGGTGCAGCCGCAGCAGCAGCAGCAACACGGAAGAAAACGAGAGAATCGATTTTCTTCGGTCGCGCAAGTAGGCGAGGCGGCAGCAACGCGCCGCTGCGGTAATCAATGTTTTCGTGCAAGCGCAAGGGAGCTAATTACGTCGCGCGCTTTATGTATATATGTATATACATATAGGTATACCAATAAGAGCATTTATGCGCAAACATATCCGTAATTATCGGCAGACCGTGTAAACGCGCGATATATATATCCGGGAGTTTTTGAGCGTGTGAGTGTGCGCGCTATACACACGTGAGCTGTATACGCGTATAGTTTTGCCTACGATTATTACGATTAACGAAACATGGCGAGCTGAGGGTGAGTTTGCGGAAAATAGTCACGTAGCAACGGCAGCGCGGCGACGTGAGATTTATGAGGGCGAAATTGAAAGCGAGAACGAATCTGAAAACGATTGTTATTAGCTCGTGAACGGAATTTGAAAAACGCGCGCACGCGCGTGCAACTGCTATACGGCTATAGTAGTAGTAGTAGTAGTATTGCGGTTTAAAATATTCGATCTGTAGAGGTGCGAGCGCGAATGCTTTTTAACGAGTAGGTATATGGATGAGGAAAAAGAGGTGGAAAGAAAATACACGTGAATTTTTTTAATAGCTCCAGTCTGAATAAACTGCCGCACGAATTTATTTGGCGCTTTTTTTTTATTCTTTTTTGTGTAGTCGAACGATGCGCGGTGTATATAAAGAGAAGAAAAAAAACAAAATTCGGGTGTATATGTAGAGAGAAATAGAGAGAAATTCTGTGTCGACTGCATGTTTGATAAAATATGCGTGAAAATGGAAAATCGAATGTGGGGACAAAGAGGGGAAAAGAGTGAGGAAGGTATATATAGACAACGAACGAATTGCAAATATCAACTGGATGTTTATTGATGAACGAACGAACGAACGAACGAACGAACGAACGAACGAACAAACCAAGGACCGTAGCGTTAATTAATAAATTATTAAATTTCACAGCCGTTGTAACAAATAAGCTCCCAGGCCGAGTTACACGATAATTATTGCAGTGTTCCTGTATACAATAATATTAGCCAATACTTATTGATTAATGGAATTATAAAGATTATTTTCCACTGTAAAATATATACGCGGCTGTGGTATTATATGTTAGACTGGTAATTATTAACTATGAGCCTCGTGTAATATTTTACCTTTTGTCGCTCGATCGTTTCATTATTGATACCCTTTATTGTTTACTACAACGTCGATAATGCGATAAAGCCCGGGGTGGACTACATTTTCACTGTTTGCCCTGAATAATTCATGCAAAGTATTATTAAAATTATAACGGACATCCGATAGTCTCGTTCCTTTTCTATAAAAAATAAGAATCAATGGAAGCGTGCGGCTGTCGCAAGAAAATTGTAAATTATATCAGCAACTGATGAATAATTCACGCACGCGCGCGCTGGTCGAGCATTTAAAAAAGTCACCCTTCATTTAACGTAACAAGTAAAACGCATGTATAATTAATGCTCGCGCCTCCCGCACCCCTTCGTCGTCCGCAGATAAACGCGTTAAACACAGTGGCAAATACATCACTTCGGTAGCCTACAAATCCACATATTTTCCACCCTCGCAAGCTGCTGTGGTTGTATAGCGTCGTCGTTATAACTCGACCACGGAATCGAGTCTCAGTTCTGCCATACACCAATACCGTCACGGACATCCCTTTTCTGCTTTCAAAAGAGCACGTGTGCGAGCTCGCTTCGACGTCAGAGTAGAATACTCGCGCGCGACTCCTTCATTTTCCGCGCAGCAGCTTCAATTATAAAAATGCTGCGTGCAATTTTCCGCGCGTGAGTGCAGCAGCAGCAGCAGCTATGCCGTATCTTTCCTCACTACTCCCTCCTGCGCCTCACCTCCGCACCTCAAGAGCTCGCGCGCTCTTTAGAAAATGTTTCCACGCACTTCAAGATTTATCGTTGCGCGCGCGCGTGCTTTCTTTCCTCCCCCTGACCCTCCGTGAAAGCACTCGGCTACGCCAAACAATGTTACGCCCGCGAAATAGCACGACGAACGTACTCTGAAGAGTGAGAGCGTTTCGCGCGCGTACTTTCAAGGAGAGTACGAAAGTTTTCCTCCTGCAGAGGAGTTGTATATATATATATATATAGAACTGTGACGTGGTAGTAGCAGTAGCTGTAGCGTCAGCCTCTTTAATTCATCGTGGCTGTATACGACCAGCGGACGCATCCGCGATGAAATTGCAGCCGCGGAAATTTAAACGCGAGCGAGTGAGCGCGAACGCCGATACAAACCTCCAACTACCACCCACTCGCACCCCCCTAACGTCAGCCCAACTTATGAATATTTACGTTCGGCCCGCGTATCTGAATATGCATAGCCCCTGACAATGTATTATTTTTACTGGCTTCGGCAAAATCGATATCTGCCTGACTGCGCGCCGTTGCGGCGGCTGCACACACATCGTCGACTCGCCTACCGCACGCTCGCTCTCTCTTTCTCGACGATGGGCCGAACAAAAAAGCCTCGCGCGCAAGCGCAAGCGCGCACACACAATGAACTTTTGCCTACTTCCCCTTTTTCACTGTGTTTGCCCTTTGAATTTCTCCCTCCGCACAAATGGCCATTGGTCATGGCGCGTCAATATTCCGCCGATTGCGCGCGGCCGTAATTGCTTTACATTTTTTTTTTCTGCGACCGCGTAAAAATCGCCGCGAGCCCCATTCAAATTGAGTTTAATTGTGGTCCAGGCCGTTCCGGAGCGTGGGTTCGTTTGGGACGAGTGAAAAAAATATGGGAAAAATTGAATCGAGAAATTGACTTACCTTCGTTGTCGATGCTGAAAAGGCCGACACCGTCGCCACCGCGAATGCTGTAGCTGATTCTCGAGTCGCCACCTGGTTGATCGGCGTCCTTGGCCTTGACTTGCGTTACGAGACTGCCGACTGGTTGGTTCTCGAAGATGTTGGCTGAGATGACGAAGTCGTTAAACAGCGGTGGATGTAGGTTCTCATTAACATCGACCACTTCGATTATCAGTATCGTTTCGGACGAAAGTGCAGGCTCGCCCTTGTCAGTCGCAACGATTGTCAACGTGTGCACTTGCCGGTCTTCGAAGTCCAGTTTCTGTGCCGTTCTTATTGTTCCCGAAAGCTTGTCGACAGTGAAGAAGCCTTCATTCTCTATTTCCTCGTTGAAGCTGTATTCAACGATACCACCGGCACCTTCGTCTGGATCGGTCGCTTCTACGATCGCAACGACACTCCACACTGGTACGTCTTCCCTAACCTTTACCGTGTAACTGGTAAGCGCAAAGCTCGGGGCATTATCATTTATGTCATCAACGGTGATGCGCACCAACGCCTCAGAATACAATGCCGGGTTATCAAAGTCTGGCTCGGTTTTGTCACCACCATTTCTATCGGTAGCTCGTATCCTCAGCTCGTAGGACTCCTGTCGTTCTCTGTCCAGCTTTCCAAATACCGTGAGAACACCTGTCGTCCGGTCTACTCTGAAATCGTTGGTATCGGTGACGAGGCTATATGCAACCTGCGCATTCTCGCCGAGATCAGCGTCCGTGGCGTTGGCCCGGAAGATGACCGTTCCATTTAAGGCACCTTCAGATACTCGGAAACTCGCCAAAGCCTTTTCGAATTTGGGCGCGTTGTCATTAATGTCAAGCACCGTGATGGCCAGCATCCGCGAGGCCGACTTTTGAGGCTTACCCAAATCGTAGACCGTTATGTTGAGGAAGTACTCACTCTCGCGCTCACGATCTAGGTGGCCGATCACGCGCAGCTCGCCTTTGTCTGGATCGATACCGAAGACGGAGTCACTGTCACCAGCCGATATGCCATAGACGAGCTTGCCGTTGTAGCCGAGGTCGCGATCGCGGGCTACCAGCCTAGCTAAGACAAAGCCCAGTGGTGCGGACTCGTTCACTCGGATTTCGTTTGGAAAATCTAGAAATTCTGGGGCATGGACGTTCTCGCCGTATCTACTTGGCATCATAGTGTATTCATCTTCTTTCGATGGCATGTTGTTCTTTTCCGCAGCGGCAATGGCGTCGGTCAGTCTTCTGGCCACTCCGGTATCCCGGCACTCAAAAGAACCTGTCTCGTCGGACAAGATTTTCGACTGTGAACCAAGGTTCCTCTTGACGTTGACTAAATGTATCTTCAAACTATTGACATCGGCAAAATGTGTACCATCCGTGGCAGTAATATTTATCACCCTTTCTTGGACCTTAAGGTCTGACAAATCGCACGCGACAGACAAGACTCCACTCGTCGAGTCCAGGGCAAAACAACCATCAGAGTTACCGGAAACGATTCTGTAGCTAATGATATTACCTGCGTCAAAGTCTATTGCCGACACGGTAATGATCTCCGTACCGACAGGTACGTATCGACCTACATGGCCAACGCAGTCGATTTTTTCAAATTGTGGTCTATTGTCGTTGACGTTGCGCAATTTAACGATTAACTTCATCTCACTTTGACGACGATACGGTAGGCCCCAGTCGTTTGCCCTAACGTGTAACACATATTCGCGTTTCATCGTTTCATAGTCAAGCAGCTGTTTTGTACGCACAATACCCGAGAAGTGGTCGATCTCAAACGGCACTCGCTTAATATTATCAATACTATACGATATGTAGGCATTTTCACCAGAGTCCTTATCGCGTGCTATGACTTTCACAACTGACGTGCTCGCAGGTTCGTTCTCGTCTACCCAGACGAGCATTTCGGGCTGTTCGAACTCCGGATCGTTGTCATTTGTATCGATCACGTAGATTTTAACCTTAGCGGACGATTGCTTCCTCGTGCCAGCGTTACCTTGGTCTACAGCTGATACAGTCAACGTATAAAAGGCTTTCTTCTCCGCATCGAGAGCCACGGCTGTGTACAGCATACCGGTATCAGCGTTGACGTAGAATTCGCCACCCTCGTTGCCACCGACGATCTCCAGGAACACGAGGGCGTTTTTGCCCTGATCAGCGTCGGTCACTTTGAGACGTATCACGGGACTATTCACAGGGGCAGTTTCGGGCACTTTCACCTCGTAAATCTCGCGGCTAAAGATCGGCGCGTTGTCATTTACGTCAGCTAGATGCACGGGAACGGACTTATAGCTAAACCTTGGTGGCGTGCCACGGTCTACGGCTCTTAATGTCAAATTGTAACCCTGAGGCGCGGTCTCGCGATCGAGGAGTTTCAGCACCTGGATGCTGTATTCACCGGGATTGGGTAGGGGTCGCACGCGGAAGTGTCCGTCAGGGTCGCCGGCGACGATCTCCAGACTGGCAATCTCACCGTGTGGCCCAGAATCACGATCGAGCACTTGAACGATCGCGTATGTGTCCGCATTTGAATGTTCAACGATCTCCGGCAGATGACGCACCGAGATTTCTGGTGCATGGAGGTTCACCTGACGCACATGAATCGTCAGTCGAGCACTACTCGCCCGGGGCATGCTGCGATAGTGGTCGCCTCGGTCGCGGGCTAGCACTGTCAGCTCATACATAGGTCGCTCAATATACCTGAAATTCAATAATGAAAAATATAGTTATTTACATATATATTCTCTATAAATTTAATTCTAATAATCAATTGATTGTTTTTAAATTGTCAAATATGATTTATTCATATAGAAACGTAAATAAAAATTAATAACACAAGTCTGTTAAAAAAAAAAAAATTCATGATTTGATGAACTTTGTTTTATGAATTTGACTTTTTTACTCGTAATAAAATGAATAACTGTTCCATGTACATTTGATTGACGACAGATACTAAAATAATTTAATTATTGAAATCGATACTTTTTTCATTTGGGAAATTGAACTACGTTATTCGATTCCACATTCATCAGTTATTGTAATTATTTTTTATTTCGCACGAGTATTTTATGTCGGCGAATGTCGGAAGGATAAACATATATATGTATAGATTTCGCATGCCGACTGAATTGAGAGTAGAATAGTGACGTACAAAAGTGCTATCTTTGTGCAAACAAAATACATTATTGAATTGAACTCTCCGTATAAATGAATATGAATCTGTATATCGCATAAAGCTTTGTCGAGAGCTCTCGTTTCATTTCAAATTAAATCTTTACAACGGGATTTCCATTTAATCTATCAAAGATAATTTTGTCAGATAAAAATTAATCACAAAAGTAGATCATCGTCTTTTTACCTGAGCGGCCTGGTGAGCGTGACAACACCACTGACTGGATGCACGGCGAACTGATCAGTCTTCTCAGCAAAGCTGTAATAAATCTCGCCGTTTCTCCCTAGATCCGCGTCCTCGGCCATAACCTTCAGAATACTCTTGTGCATTGGCGTGTCCTCGGTGACGGTAGCCTCGTACTCGGTTGGATAGAAGAGCGGATTCAGATCGTTCGTGTCGAGTATCGTCACGGTGACCGTTGCCTGCGCCTCCAGCAGTGTTTGCCGATTCTTGCCGTCACGCCGTCTCGCACTCGCGCGCACCTCCAACACATAATTGTCCTTCCTCTCGCGATTCAGTACATCGACGTTACCAGTCCTCGTGCGTAACAGGAGAAAACAGAAATCACCGACAACGCGTTCCTCGGCCTTGAAGAACTTCTCCTTGTCACCGGTTACGATGCGAAACTTAATCTCCTCGTAGGCTCGTCGCGAACGCAACAGTTGGATGCCCATCTTCTCACCATCGGGCGTGACGTAAGTCTTGCCCATCGAGTTCTCAGCGATCGAGGCGTTGTACGTCGTCGCAGTGAACCTGAACCCATTGTCCCTCTCGTCATCTTCGTCATCATCGTCGCCGTCACCGACGTCACTCGCTGCCTCATCCCGTTGGTGCTCAGGCCTCGTGGTCGTGGTCCTGGCAGCTCGGTGTGGGCTTGGTGACGAGCCTGTTGGGACGACGAGGTTGAGGGCGATCGGGCTGTCGTCATCGGACGGCGGCTGCCCGGCGGCCGTCGTCCCGAGCTGCAGGAGCAGCCCGAGCAGCAGCAGCAGCAGCAGCGGGCCGTCGACGGCGAACGGCAGCCGCGCCCTCTCCTTCGTGCCGCGCATTGCGCTGCGCTAGCTCATTGTCGGCGGGGCAAGGCCTCGGTAGAGCGTGGCTCAGCAGCGGATTGACTTTCTGCGCGACAGCATCTGTAATGAGAAAGAAGATTTTTTTGTGAATCTCTGAGTTTAATTATTTTGTTTTTTTAATAAAAGTATGGTTTTGGTATAATATAGAAGTCTATGTATATTTATTTTCGTTGTCAATGATCATATGTTTATGGACAGCGAAATAAAATAATTTAAAATGAGATGAGTTCCAAACGAGTTAAAAACGTCTCTCTTGAAATACTTAAAAAAAAATTAACTAAACGTATTTTAAAATTATTTAATCTGTCTTTTAAATATAAATACACAAGAAGTATCAATATTCAAAGCAAATATAGTACCTGTGAGTGTTTCAATTTTAATTTAAAAAACAAATTGAAAAATTCCAAAGTAGATATATGCTGTATTTTATTCCAATAATAAATTCCTATAAATTTTAAACCAAATAACCATCGCTCTCTTTATATTTTCTATTAAAAGTCCTATTTTCCTCTACCAAAAAAAACACTGTGCCATATACACGTATATATATTTATTCTATCCTCTCCCATTTCGATCAAACCAACGCGCGCAGTCATCGTCGCATCTTTCTGCACCCACTGCGTAAATCAATCCTACACCCGCTCAAAAAAGAAAAAAGAAAAAACCTCACGCAGACGCGTAAACACCCAGAGACGCACGGCACGAGTGAGGAGAAATTTATCACGACGCAACCGACTGCGTAACTCGCGCTGCGCGCGACTTTCTTCTTTCCCTTGTACCCTCCCACACATACATCCGAGCCGACAATCGAAAAGCCTATACACGCAGCAGTGCACGTTCGCGAAGAGTCGAGGGGAGGAGTGAGAGAGAGAACGAGAGGACAGCGATATCTGTACGCGCAACACGGCGACGCGGAGATTAGAGGCGAGCAGCCACCACCGCCGCTTCGAGCGAGCGTGAGAATGTTATCGGGGGGACTCGTGTTTCCTAGTCCTACACCCATTGTTATCGACGTCGCATCGATGAGGCGAGAGAGAGAGAGAGAGAGTAAGCGAGCTGCTGCCGACAGCAGCAACCGAGCTCTCTCTCTCCCTTTGCGCCTTTGTCGTCGTCGCCGTCGCCAAATCCGATCCTTCCTCTCGTCGCCCCCGTCGTCCGTGTCTTTTGGAAACGAGAAGACGAGGTTTCGTGCTGTAATGCACCCCTTCCCCGACCATAAGTCGTCTTATCGGTAAAGGGTATACCTCGGTGCACTCCATTGCGTTATTCGCCACCACCGCGACATTCTTTTAATTTCCGTCTCGATGTCTGTGCGACCGGCTAGGGTGAGCTTTCGTCTCTTTTTTGTTTTTTTAGATTATCGCATCACTGGTATCTTGTTAGCGCGCGTGTAAGAGATAAAAGTATAAGGTTTGGGGTATATATCGGATTTCAGAATACTTTCATGCGTAGGTTATACACGCTGATTTTCACGCTTGACAGTATATTAATTTTTTGTCTCGGTAATGGCAATATTTCTGGTAGAATATCCGACTAAAAAGATTTTGACGATATATTGGATGGACAAAAAATACTACATGGTCACGGAGCAGATATATATTTAGTTAAAAATACGATACGAACAACGATATTATGTAAAAAAAGAAAAAAACCGAACGTCAACGTGGGCGCAGTTATATTTTTGTTCAATCAATAAACGTAGCAATTTATTTCGTATAAAATATTTCCCCCCTAAGGCTATATACACGTAGACTGAAGTAAAAAAATCTAGCTTTTTTATTATCCCCATTGAAAAAAGAGCATCAGCACGACGACAACGACGCAGCAGCGTTAAAAATATTCGTCGAACTTGGTTGTTTATTAATCTCTCTAAACAAGCAAAAGACTGTCTACTATTTACCTATACAACGGTCACAAAAAGAACCCCTTTATTATTTTAATGTATCACATAGAATTCTCTCTCTCCTCTGCGACGTTATTTTTATCGCATGGTTCGGAAAATACACACACACACATATATATATATATATATATATAACGCGTAGAGTTCGTCGAAAGCCATGCGCTTGCACATAGCCTCGCAACTACATATACACTATTTTTAAGCGCGCATTGAGAAACGTTTATTAGGTTACGCCGATAACGAGCCTAGAAAACAAACATCGCGACGTACACCACACTATACGTCGCTTTCAACAATCTTACGAAACTTTCTCGTTATCGGGGCGAACCTTCGAAGCGCCGTCTTTTCTCTACTTCCCGGTATAATATACACGCGTATATACACGCTTATATATATAAGACAACGACGGCAATGATAAAAGACGACAGGAGATGAGACGAAAAATTTGCCGCCGTGGAAATAAAAGCAGCGTGCAAACATCATAAAACGCGATGCGAGCGAAAATAGAGAACCTATATAACCCAGGCAACGGGAAGAAAGAAAGGGGAGAGGAGGGATTAACGGTATATAGTACAGTCCGAACATCGTCTCTGTCTCTCGTAATTCACGGAAGAAAGAAAGATACGAGAAATGATAAAAATTGAAATTTAACCGGGTACGTGTGTGTGTGTATATATATATATATATATATATACACACACACACACACACACACATATAGATCCGCGTCTGCGGCAGTTGGAAATTTTCTCTATATTCTCGGGACAGACGGGCATGCACGCGGGGGCGGCGGGACGAGAGCGATATATAACTGGAACTCGAGCAGCGGCGTGCCCGTCATTTTTTTTTTTCTTCGCTCTCCTCGGGAAGTACTTTAGATTAGCCTCTATCTCTCTCTCTCTTTCTCTCTCTCGATAAACATTATTATACCTTCGCATAGCGACAGCGCACTGTACAGACGCGCGCGGCCTCGTAAACCGGCCACTTAACTTGCCGTCGCTGCCGCGCTCTCTCGAAAATACATAATTGCGTTCGTGCACGCGGCGGCGGCGGCGCGCTATAGCAATCTATGAAATCGGGCGATGATAGGAACAGGAGGTTTATGAATTACGTGTCGGGTGTATTTTTTCTTTTCAATTCTACGCGTATATAGCACACGCTTTCTACAACGCAACCTCGTTTTCCCCTTCTGACTCTACAATAAGCGTGCTTAGCTCTCTTGTGTGCAATATAACGTTTCAATTTGTTACGGGGATTTTATGGGGTTTCTAGGAATATTTCGATTGACTTGTGTGTGGCTGCACGGAAAAATAATAATGAATGGAGCAGCACTAATCAGAGGTTGTTGATTCGCATGTGAATATTTAGGGCTGGACGAGCTTTAAATTAGGACGCTGTAATTTCGTCATGAAAAGTGCCGGGAAAGTTAGAACACACTTTCTGTTT